>CAJVPL010000946.1:0-18123 GCA_910591945.1 Ambispora gerdemannii | reverse complement strand
AAAATTAAGAAAAAGGGAATTTCGCATAATCAAAGAAAGATTATCGAATTAGAGAAATTTATGTTACTACGGTAACAATAATTGCAAAAATTAAAATTTATTTATCTAATTTTTATATTTAATAATCTTTGTTATTTACATACTTATATAATTATGATTACAAAAATTTATTGACAAGTTTTAAGTATAATTACAAATATAATTATAATTGAACATAATTAGATTAACTTATTCATATTATTGCAGAAAATCTTGTACCTAATTTTAAAATTAAATTAATTCAATATAATAAAAACTGAGTTCTTTTAGCTTGATAAAAACACTTGCTATTTCTGAAATGGAAAAAAAGATATTATATTAATATAAATAACTAAATATGTTCATATTTTATATATTAAATAGTAGATATCTCGTTTGCAAACATCTTATTAATAAAAAGAATGGTAAAGAATTTTTATCTATCTTTCTTAAAACAACTTGATGACATAATTATCATTTGCTAATCTTTAGTAATAATAAATTTCTCTGATTAATAATTCTTGGATAAAATATTTAACACAAATTATCATTCTGAAAAAGTTCCAATTCAATTACTCACCAGGATGCTATAGAATAAATTAGTAAATAGTCATAAATATCTCACAATAATGAAACAAAAATTTAATTTTGCTTTAAAACTTTATGAACAAGAAATAGATAATGAAAACTTGTAAAAAATTTTCATGTTTTAATAAAATTATTGTTCAAAGAAATTAATGAATGTAAAGAGGTCTTGCAAGCTTGTAAATGACAAAGTAATTGATAATGAAATAAAGGAAAACTTGCATTTTATTTGCAGTAATTTCAAAACACAAAATATTAATAAACTTTTTAAATTGAAGACAATTTTGTAAAGATTTTAAATTACTTAATGTTAATATTTAATGATTTGGTGTGTCGGATATATGTTTACAAAACTCTTGGTGTGTCGGATGTGTTTACAAAACTTTTGGTGTGTCGGATTATATCGATTGTATTAATTGTATAACACAGTTAAATCGATTGCAAAATCACTGTGGCACCTAATGTTAATCACGTGAATATCACGTTTCGAACATTTACACGTGATTTTTTCGCCATGGCTAGGTAACTAATTGATTAAACATATACGTCATCATTCTCACATTGATTAATATTTGTATACCAGACCTTATTGTTGGGCTAAAGAGTGAGAATCTTTGGCTGGTATTAAACCATTCTTTCGAACAGGTTTAGGCAATCGTCTTGCAACATTTGAAAAATTTCGCGCTAAATATGATTCTAATAAAATGTTCTTCGATAATGATTCGTTAAAGCAGTTGTTAGTCTTAAGGTGGTATTATGACGAAGTAGAAATGTATGTACATGTAATTGGAAAGTAACAAAATGATATCTCTTATTTTTGTTTTTTAAGTAAATTTTAGAAAGAATACTTATATTAATAAAATAACTAAATTTAATAGAAAGTAATGGTTAAATAATAAAATACACAAAGAAGTCGATAAACAATAACGATAGAAACTGCTTTTGGTTGTTGCGCTTGTTAAAGTAATATCAATATCGATTTAATCTCTAATATTTTTTGATGCTAGCAAAATAAAAAGATATTTTTAATGTGATTCTATGACGATAACACACATATAAATTAATACTTACCAGTTTCATATAATAAAGAGCATGGTATTGGAAGTATTTCAGTATAGAGTTGTAGTTGTTCTTAAAAGCTCGATACATTAATTTCATTTTGCAATCAAAAAGAAAAAATAGTAATGATAAAAAAATATTAAATATAACTTCACCTTCGTTTGGAAGATACAAACTGATACTTGTAGAACTTAAGTATTTCAAGTATATAATTGATATGAAATATACTATTATTTATATTAGAAATAAATAGAAAGTATGTACCTGCCTGTGTTAGTTGGAATTGAAATTAGTTTTGTGGTAAAGATTCGACTGGTGTAAACTGCGTTTAAGTGGATTTCTTGCTTTTTGTTTATATTTATATGAATACTTTTTTGCAATTTCGTCTCATCCAATTCGAATAATACGTACATATAGTTCCATAATTTCTTCGTGTCAGCACCAAACGTAAATAATATATACCATCAAATTGCGTACATGCATTATCGTTATCGTTAAAATCGCTATAAACTAACGCTATTAATTAAAAATTAACAAATCAAAATGACACCTGAGTTGTTATTGACTTCACACTCAAACAGACTTGATAAGTTCTATGAAAATTCCAACTATTATGACATTTCGATTATTGTTGGCGAAAATCAGAATACGTACTTTTTCAGCCACTCGGCAATCTTGGTGGAGCAATCGCAATATTTTGCGACAGCACTTTCTGATGCGAGAACCGATTAAGATGATTATCTTTAAGAAACCAAATATCGAACCTCGAGTTTTTGAAATATTGCTAAAAAATTTTAAAGACTAGTTATTCTAATCTAATATTTATTATACATTTATTTATATATTTAATATTATATTATATTTTTTGATTAAATAATATTTATTTTATTATAGAATCTTTTATGTATAATTTTATTTTTAAGATAGAGATTTAATTTCTTTTAAAATTATATTACTAGATTTATAATTTGATATATTTCTAATAAATATGAATATTTAATCTGAAATTTTTGTCAATATCTATATATTAATTTTTGTATTTAATACTTACTATATTATTATTTCTTTATTTTTATATTTAAAAAATCAAAGATCTTGTATAAATTATTACTTTTAAGTTTTCTTAAATAATTAATTTATTTTATTATAATAATTAAAAAAGTTAAAAAACAAAAACAGAAACTATTACTTATATTTACAAAATTTATATTATTATTAATAATAATAATTAAAATATGTTTTTTGATATTACTTATATTTACAAAAAAATTATATTATTATTATTAATAATATTATTATTAATAATAATAATAATTAAAATATGTTATTCAAGTTTATTTTGATATTACTTATATTTACAAAAATTATATTATTATTAATAATAATAATAATTAAAATATGTTTTTCAAGTTTATTTTGATATTACTAATTACAAATATTAGTTTAAAAAAATTATTCAGATACTATTTATTAAAATAAAATTATGTATTAATACAAGTAAAAGTATATTTACAAAGCTTTTTTTAACTATTTTAAATTTATTAAATATTATAAAAAAGAATAAAAGTTGAATTAAAATAATAATATACTAATTATTATAATATAATAATAAATAAAATATTATTTAATTATAATTAGTAATATCTTTAAGTTATAATATATTACAATAAGTAATAAATAAATATCATATACTTGTTATATTATTTTTAAGCTGAATATTTATAAAGTATATATAAATATACTGATTATTAATTCAAAAAAATGTATAAATTTTGAAATTTAAAAAAGTATATATATATATATATATATATATATATATAGTAAGTTTTCTTATTAAGTCTCGATATTTTAAAATATTATACATTATTTTAAAAACAATTTTTTAAAAAATAAAAAATATTCTTGTTGAAAGAATTAAATAAAATAAAAAAATATTATAATTAAAAAAATGAATTAAGTTTAATATTATTATATTAAATCTTTCAAATATATATATATAAAATTTCAATATATATCTAATTTATTTTATTTTTAGTAATTTATATATAAATAAAAAACTATATTTAATTAATAGTTTGTTGGCTTTTTATTTGTTTTTAATAATTATTAATTTTCTTTAGTATTAATATAATAATCTTTTTCAAAACAAAAATATTTATTCCTTTTTTAATATAATTTCAAGTTTATTTATAATTTTCAAAAAGATCTTATAATTTTGAATATTATTTTTTAACTTTTTTAATTGAATTCAAGTTTCGCAAATTTGTTATTCAATTAATAATTATATTTTTATTTTTTATTAGCAAATTCTTGTTTTTTTCTATTACAATATGAATTAATATATAATTTTCTGAATTTATATAATTAATTAAGTAATATAGTTAATTTTCTTTATTAATACTTCTTTATTATTAACATTAATTACAAACTATATTTTACTTGAACTAATTAATATCTTGATATTTATTCTAAACTCTGAGTTATTAACTATTTTATATATTAACAAAAATATTTGGTTCTGTTATATTGATAATAGAGAGAATTAATTATATATTAAAATTAAAAAATTAAATATTGAGTAATAATAATAATAATTTGATATAATTATGAGTAAATAATTGATTATTATTAGTAAAAATAATTATGTTCTTTATGATATATTCATTATAATATACTTGTATTATTAAAAATATTTTCTAGATATTGTATTCTTTTATTTATTGAACTTTGAGATTTATTATTTTGTTAAATAAGCTCATTGTTAATTTAAATTAATTTTTCAATTTGTTTATATTTGAAATTAGTATTATTATATAAGAATAATAATTGTATTTTCATATAAGATATGTGGAGTTGGTGTATTAGAAAATGATTGTTGAGATTTTAATTGGAATGAATAAGAAGGAGTTAGTAATATTGTTTGATTTTTTAAGAATGCTTAGAATTTTGTCAAGCTTGTTTTTCAGTTCAGCAAATTTTGTATTAAGAAAGTATATCTTTGCAAAGTTAATTAATTTTTTTGAATATATTTTTAAAGTATGTCATTTTTATTTTGGTTAATAAAGGATCTTAAAGTGATTTGTTTGTTGAGGTATATCTTTAATAAAGTTATTAAATGAATTGGCTTGTTAAGTATTTAAGGAGCTTGATGTATAATGTTAATTTGAGATTTTGTTGATATTTTTAAGAAATGCTTGTTTCCAAAGATCTCGACATGTCATTGAATTGGTATAAAAAGGCCCACGAGAATGATCATTTGATTTTGAAGAAATCTATTATGAATAGTGATAACCTTTTAGTTTAGAATAAGTTAAGTTCGTTTTTTGTATTTATTTGAGAAATTCTTTTCTGCATTTATATTTTTTAAATATTTTAGAGATTTCTTTATACTTGATGTTAAAACAAATATCTATCGATGTTTAGATTAATAAAGCAAGTCTATTGTTTTTTCATACAAATAAAGTTGTTTTCTTTATTTCCGTTTATCTCTATTGTTTGCTGTCATATTGCCAATGTGATGACTTAGCTTAACAATATGATTCAGTAGTGTAAATTTAAAGTAAGACCATATTCATATCAAAAGATTATTATAATAATTCTCTGACAAGAATGACTTTTATTTAATCATTTGAAAGATTTAAAATTGATGACCATAACGATAACGATAACGACAAAAAACTTGCATACGTAATACATGTACTAAAAAGAATTGATCGACAATAAATTTGAATTAAATTTTTTAAAATACTCACAAGTTTAGTTAGAGCCGAGAACTGAACTCCAGCTGCTGAACTGAAGACCCCACTTAACTTCAGTCTATCTCGGTTTCGGTTGATTTCTTGGGATATGTGTATTGTGTATGATTTTGATTAATTATTTTATGTTTGTTGTCAAACTGAAACTTGATAAAGTTAAAAAAATTACAACAATGCTATTTGGCTTTTGTTCAATATTTTTATAGTTCTTGCGATACAATTTCCTAAACACCAGTGAAAACAATAACAATAACGATAATACGTATCGGTATAGCTTTAGTAATTCGTATTACCGTTACATATTAATACCGATACGTATCAGTATACCGATACTGTAATTAAAAAGATCAACATACTACCTGCCAAGTGTAGAACAAAGAGATAAAAAACAAAAGCATCACGAATATATTTTTTTGCCACTGTTTTTTTGATGATGCATTGTCTAATCGGAAATTACTTACAACGTGGAAAGAATAAAACAAGGTCTTCACAAGTATGCTTTTTTTACCTCCTTGTTTTGGTGTTATGAATAACAGCTTAGACAATGACTTAACTGATATGCTTTTTTCCGAAACAGCTTTCAGCGTGACAAATTATCGCGAAAAAAAATGAATAAATTGACATGGTCTCTGGCTCACTTATCCACATAATTTTTACCAAAGTCTCTTCTATCCCACTTCAAGCAAACACTTTCTTACATACCTAGATAATCCAACAGAACCAACGCGATAAAATTATAGACAGATTATAAGTCATTTTTAATAAATTTAAGAACCGACATAGAACCGAACCGAACTGTTAGAAATCTTAATATCTACGACAAAATGTCCGATGTAAGTATATGAGCGATGACGTTGCCATAACTTTAAACAATAATTTAATTATGTTCAATGCGTATCTATTGCTTAGTCACAGCAACGATGTATACTTGCAATCGGGAAGACGGGGAACGGAAAAAGCTTTACAGGAACCATTTTTGGTGCGCAAGATGTGGGAGTCGGAGATACGACCAAAAAAGTTACGTTTCATGATATCGGAAATGGATCCTTCTACGTCGATACGCCTGGGTTTGATGATTCTGATGGAGATAAAGATGATGATGATACTGTGCGTTCGATTTTTCGTACGATGGTGGACAAAGGAATTCGCAATGTAACAACAATCTTATGGTTTGTGGTGACTGACACGAAAGCAACAGCCTCGCTCAAACGTCAGGCAAGATTTATAGAATCTTTGGCGCAATACCACGACGGCAATGTGTGGGATAATACTATCATCGTTACCAAAGGCAACGTTATTCACAAAGGCCCTCGTGAAGCTGCTAAAGAAATAGCTCGAAAAATTCATGAAAAAAAACACGGCAAAATACCTACCATCGCCACCTTCAGCAACATCTGGAAACCATTACATTTTGTCGATTCGTGGATAGAAAAACTTCTCACACTACTGGATATCGAAAAAGACCTTCTTGTGAAAACCAGTGATTTTAAGATTTTATTATTTGAAAGTTTGGAGGATACAAATGTTTATGCTAAGAGAAAATTCACAAGTGATAAATTAAACAGCCATGGTGTTTTTAAAGGATCTGAACCGGAACGAATCCTTGCAAAGTACGAGTCAATAATGAAAGAACATCTTGAACATCCGATATCTCTCAGCTTTAAAAGAGTCAAGTGTTTAAGGTGTCCCGAAGAAACTGATCCAAGGCTAGCCGTTCCAAATTGTCATATGGAAACAGAACGGATTCACGGCAATAAAAAATATATTCATAATGGCGAAATTATACCAAAACACACAGGTAATCTTGCTCTTTATCATCCTGATTCAATGGAACAGTACCATCCAAATTCCGTAGAACTAGTTCATACGGGTCAACCTTATGGTGGCGAAACGAAAAAAGTGATGGACAACAGTGCGGGTGCTTGGACTCTTCGTATCGTGACTATAGGTTTGGTAAATCCTACAGAGACGGAGATAAACGCTATGCGCTGGGATTGCTGTGAGAAAAATATAAGATCATCCGGATGCACTTTGGTTTATCGTTGTTGCAAAAAGAAACCAGACGACTCTGGTTGCTTGCAGAGATATAAGTGCTGTCATGCTGAGGCTTCCCCCGGATGCAATTATCGATATGATTGTTGCAACCAATCTTCCAAAAGTAAAGGGTGTGAAGAGCTTTATAAAATATGCGATCATAAAGTTAAAGACGATCCTTGTTTTCCTGTTTGTGAGGATTGTGAGGAAGTGATGAATTCGATTGGATGTAGAGAAATTTGCCATCATTGCAAAAAGATTCAAGCTGAAAGTGAAGGATGTGTCAATACCGCACACACATGGCTGTAGTACAGTCATATCTTTATCGCCTACATGTATATAGTCACAAACTCTGTATAATCGCCAAATTTTTATACCTGCTTTTTAACCTCTGTATAGTTTATCTTTATGGTGCAGGACATCTAAACACAACGCAAAAAATAGATACATCAAAGTGGCCTATATATAGTTTATCGTTATGGTGCAGGACATCTGAACATATCACAAAATAATTTATATTTTTTACAATTTGACATTTAATAAATAGATATAATTACAAAAAAACATTGAAATATTCTTTTATATTTATAAAGAGAGTTGGAAGAATGCATTTCGGATCAAAGAATATGAAAAAGAAATAAACATCGTCTATAATAACTCTGTATTAGTTCCTTTACTAATCAACCCTCTATTATCAACCTCTTTAATATCAATACCTCTTTATTATCAACATTTATTGCAGATCAAATTTCACTTGGACTAATATATTGATTCTAACTCTAACTCTGAGTTATCAACCTTCTTATATATCAACAAAATGTCTGGTCCCATCATGTTGCAATAGAGAGTGTTGACTGTAGATGTCCCTTTCTTCGTGTAATACTTTCCAAAATTTCAGCGCTGTGGCATACAGTGCAAGACATCTTAAACCAGCCAGCAAATTTACTACAATTTTCAAAATTTTCACAGCCAATTTTAATGTAAAAGAATAAATAGAATAAAAGTTACGAAAACTTTTTGTTAATAGGTTAAATTTTAACAAAGTTAAATTGTTCTAAAGTTAGCCAATTTTACTAATAAAATTTTCTGGTTTAAGGTGTCTTGCACTGTAGTATTGATGCGACTCTCCTTAGGACTGTTGATTGGTCGGATCGAAATGGCCCTATGTGACGTCCGATGCATGTATGCTTACTAAAAGTACGAGGATGCATTAAAGTGGGAGTAGTATCACGTGTAATCGATTGCAAGAACAAGTGTAACACAAATCCAAGATCATGTACGTACATGTATAACGATAACACAAAATTCAAATTGCAAATAACTCAATAACTATAATGACTGGAACCTCTAGATAACAATACTCAGCGCGAAATTTTAGGTATAATTTGATATTCGAAAGTTATCATTTTATTTAACAAAATTCTTGCATTACGATATACAGGCATCTTTCCATTACCTAATTACCTTAATCGTGATTATCTAAAAAAACACTAATAAAATAAAATTAAAACAATAAATTGATTAATTCATGTTCTATAACCTATCTGAAGCTTTAAATGAATTATTCAGTTCGGTCCTCATCAATTTGGGACCGTGATTCGGTCCAGTCTTTGCAAAGGACCGATGGTTTTTGGACCGAATCTAACTAATAGCAGATTTTTCGAATGGATCCCATTTAAAAGATTTACTAAGGTTGAATATCTTACAAAAGGTGGTTTTGGAGCAAATTTATAATGCAGCCTGCCTGGTTGGACGGATATTGGATAACAAATGGGAATTTGCAGTCCATGAATCATAATTATTATAACAAAAAAATTTTTGCTCAATAATTTCAAATATACAACTTTTGTTTACAAAATTATTCGATTTTGAAAATTATGTAATTTTAGAGATTTAAGATATATTAAAAAAAATTTTGAGTTTACACTAGCTTACAATTTTTTAGACCAAAATTATGGAAGCAACTTTGCACAAAATTGACTAATCGGTATTATTTGAAAATCAAATTCACATTTTTATACTTGAAAAATTTATATTGATCAAGTGAAATAAAAGCTTGAATCTCATAACCATTTGATTAAAAATTGAGAGACTTTACTTCATCAGAAATGCAGATTTGGGGTTTTATTCGTGAAATGCCAATTAAAGATTTGGAGAACGCGAAGTTATGTTGAATCGTTAGGCGATTCAAGCAAATTACATTAGAGTTTATAAACAAGGTAAACATAAACATTTTCTAAATTGTAAGCATGATATCTTTTTTGCTTCTAATTTTTTCAGACTGTTTTAAAATGCATTTATTGATCATTATTATGATATGCAAACGGTGGCAATCTTCGCAAATATAATACATGTAATTCCAACTATGAAAAATCGAATTGTGAAAAATTACATATTTAAGTACGCAATGGGTTTTGTACATTGTGACTTTTACCCCGGAAATAAATTAATAGATGGCGATCCTTAAATTGCTTACCAGTCCATTTAAATAAACTGATGGAGAAATTTACGGAGTACTTCCTTGGAATGTCATACACTAAAAATGCAGGTATCGATAGCTTTGGTATAATTATGCACGAGATTGTGATAAGAGAACAACCATTCGATAGCAAAGTCATCCTATGTGTGATATCTATAGAGTACGGCTAATTTATTATTAAAAATGTTAGGATCTTACCCAGATAACAAACTAACTGTTGAGAAACTTCTCGCGTTTATCTGCTCTATCTGCAATAAGGAGTTAAAACTGAATATTTGAATTTTCAGTATTACAACTCTTCAAAGATAAGGACATTCAGAGGTGTCTTAAACTAGATAGACAATCACTAGATGAACACGAAATCGCAAAAATTCTTGTAAATGCATCTAAAAACAACGAATCCATACCAACGCAGTCGAATTTTACTAAAAATGAACTTCAAATGACACAGGTACCTTCTGTTTCGAAATATTGACATTTCCAAAGAGTCTACAAACATTCAGTACACATTTTGTACAGTACTATTTTTAACAGTGTATAAACAAATTTAGTATAGTATGGAACAAATATACCGAGGGATATACCATATTGAATTGTCAGTACTGTGTCGCCATACACTTTGGATTATTCTTGTACAGTACCAAAATGTGTGGCGGTGCAGTGCCGAATCTCTACATATCGATTTTAAAATGAAGGTAAACTCGCTACGTATTTAAAACGGATTCCGATTCTAGGATACCACATTGGTTCAAGGAGAACATATCATTTATTATAATTAAACAATATCCACATAAGAATGTTGCTCTTTGTTAGAAAAAAATGGTTACTTTATTAAATTAAATTAACAATAATAAAAAGCTATCTTTATATTATTTACATATTTCTTAGTTTAGATCAAATTATTTAATTGATTCATTTGTTTTATCAAATTTACGTATCTAGATCATACCGATGCAGGATCATAATAAGTAAAAATCTCTTCTTAGAAAACATGTCATTTTGTTACATGTGCGTGCTTGTTTATACATGTATAAATACTGTATTTTATTCAATTACATTATAACTTAAATATAAATACGGTGAGGGATATGAATGAATCAATGTACATATACATGTAATAATCGACCTCATTTTCACATTAGTACTTGTACATGTACATCGTCTGTTTGCAAAATTTACTTAACTGTACTGTTACTACGTACATGTATATTGTTAGCATAGCAATTGCAGTGTTTTTTACGTTATACCAATATATAGCAATATCCGATTGTAAGTTATTTCCCACCAACACCCGATACACATGATTGTTCGTTAATTAATTTGCAGATCTAAATAATAACAGGATAAACTGTTAAATGTAAGTAATACCGATACGTAGCGATACAAACATTCATGTCGCTGTTATTATTAATTACATGTATGTATAATAATAACGATAACGATAAATTCTACAGTTTAAAATAAGAAAAATCGAAGTTAATATTTTAATCAAAATGAAGTAAAAAAGATACATGTACTAATGGAATCGTTCCTAAACTAATATTATGCAATGAAATAACTGGTCTTTGAATTATAAGCTTACGATTGGAAAGACATAATTGTATAAAACTTGCATTTATTGCACCATTATTAGTACCCGCACTATCATTTGAACAGAAAGCATCATTCCTCTTTACACCTACAGCAACAATTGCTCTTACACCTAAAGTGAAAAACTTCGAATGTACGGTATCACACAATCAAAGATTGAATTCAAATAACCTTTTTTTTTTTGGTGAAAAGAGTCATCTATTCTCTTGTCAATTTTTTTATAATCACACAACTATCTGAAAGAACGGTTTATACTGGTTGGCAAAAGTTGAGAATATAGATCATTCTATTATATAATAAATGAGTGAACCAAATTAATCTCAAAATCAAGTACGCTACGTTCTGACTCCCCGCTATCTGTATGAAACAAAAATAAAGATTTTGATTGGAATATTGGCAGGTTAGTTGGATTTTGAGTTTTAAATCTGATAGACGAGTCATGTTTAAATGCAATTCATCAATTGTTACTATACGAATATTTAGCAAATATTTCTCTTCGATTATCGCTCATCATTACTTGACAAAATTTTGATTAATATTTGATTTATCAAAATTTCCTTTACTCAGCGAATTATTGAGACTGTAATATCAAGATTACAGAATAAGCTGCAAAAATTCGCTCCTTTACCGACGATTATCAAATGCTAGTATAGAAGAATTTGAGAAATTGACTCGTATAGGTTCTTAGTCTTAGATTAATGAAACTGATTAACAAAAAATGTACGTAATACGTACGTAGGTTTGCCAAGTACATGTACATATACGTACAAATGTATGTACATGCACATTCTAGATGCAAACTTGTTTGTTATACATGTTCATGTATTGTTCCGGATGAGGTGATTCGTAACGACATTATCATTTAATGTTAATCTTGCACTGCGCATGTACGTACCATAAATTATGTATCAAAGAAATTTTCTAACTACAGACTCAGAAAAACATATTAAAATGGAAATTTCTCTTTATACATAGTCACTCTCGATAAACCGGAGGGCTCTGTTCCATAGTACAAAATCAGGTTTAGAGATTTACTAACCATGTAAACCTAAAATTTCTGAGCCGGTTTATCCATAGCTGGGTTTATCAAGAGTGATTAAGTATATTGAATTTTCGAATTTTTATTGATAAATATTCAATTCTTGTATTAAAATAAAGAAAATCTATATTTTAACATGTTTTTTTTTATATACATGTATAAAATAAATAGACACTTTATTAATAATTTCAATGTCATTGATATACTTTTTATAACTGATCATCACTCTTTTCATTACGTAAATGCAAACTGCTGCACACTTTTCGATTCTTTTATATCAGCAAAACTCGAATGAACCCAAAAATTACTAGAAACAGCAACTCATTTGGATTTTCTCCATATGTTCCGATCAGAATGCGCAACTTAGTTCTCAGTGTTAAAAAAGCTGCAGGATCTAAGTGATGCACAGTATACTTTATCATTATGAGTATGTTACAAAATATTGACGTGGCGTTCTACCGGTATCAATCTGTACTGTGGAATAGGAATAGGCCTATGCTATGAATGTGGTTAATGATGATAGAAATGCTTTCAATAGTACATGTATCACAAAGCAGCGGCAAGAAGATGCACGATTATTACGAACTTGGTATAAGTTATTTATTATGTGCATCGTAAATCTGGACAAAAAATTATATCATTTGCAATAATTTTTTTATTGAAAATCATGAATTGTTAAATGACCAAAATATTCAATTTTTCTCTTCTTTCAACGAATCTATTTTTATTCGTTATTTACAGTTTATCCGCATCCCTACAATACCTTACTGCGATTCTTATAAATTTATTAATCAAATATAGTAAAAATCGAAGGTTCCTAATACTTTTCAAAATCCGAAACGTTTCGTCCAGTGAACTTTCAGTTTCGCCCTTGTAAGTCCCCGAAGCTATAATTTGAAAGCACTTTGTAGAACAAATTTGGCGAAACCAGTTTCGTCCGAAACACTAAGGGTTTCGAATTTACTGACCATTTTTATATTAAGATAATGAGAATAATATATCTTGACATGTATTTCATTTTATATTTAATTTGAAAGTTTTTTCTAATTACGTAACAGGTAATTTTATGTTACACATAGATGATACATAGATTATACATAGATTACGTATACACATAAAAAAAATCATTTACCAGTCATTTCTGAAGTTGTTGCTGCTACATAATAAAATTTGTTTTATAAACACCAGAAATGAAAATGCATCATCTGACTTAATAATTTTGTTTGCTGTGATATGGGCAGTACTGATCCGCATCTAGATTACAAATTAAAAATTCGCAGAAAAAACTTTTCATGTTGCACTATATCGCTATTTAATCAGAAATTTATTTTAAGGAAAGCACTTAAGTTTGAGCTTCTTTTTTTTTTTTAGCTAAAAATAGGGTTTAAAGTAACATAAAGAACTTATCATTGAAACAAAAACGTATCAATTTTATACACGTTGCAACATAATATAGATGGAAACTTCTTCAAATGATAGTATAAAGGTTTTTTTCATGTGAATATTACATAATTTAATTAACTTAATACTCTCAATCGGAATTCCAAACTCCGTAATGTGCATTACAAACTGCATGACAGAAGAAAACGAACGACTCATAAGTTTTCAATAGAAACATACATAAGATATTTATTCTTTAAACCTTAGTGTTCACAACATATAATAATGAAAGCTATCATATTAAAGGTTAACATAATTACTTGCTCGATCTTTTCATTATGTTAGCATATTTTGTTCAAGCGACTTTTAAATCTTTCACAGTTGAAAAGTAGATGATTAATTTAGACTTTATTATTTGCTATACTGTAATTGCTATACTGTAATTGCTATACGTACTGTATGTTGTTAAGTTGTTATTCAAATAAAATGTAACGAAGATCGCTGCCATTTTCAATGATAGCGGGATTATCCGATTCATTAGAAGAAGCTAAGGGAAGTGTATTACTAAAAGTTTCATTGGATACTATGTTTTGAAAATATTGTTGCTGCAGTTGATATTGATAAAAATCGTGAAGCATATCTGTGTATGCTTGTACTACGTCTTGCGATTGGTTAATAGGTTGTGTAGCTGAAGCTGTCATAAAACTTCGAGGGGATGAAAATTGATTGAGATTTGAAGCGAATTGTGGTTCATGGTGTTCCTGTAAAATATTATACGGTGGAATTGAAATAGAAGGGTTGGTATTTGATGGCTGATAATTTTGACTTTTCACGAGTTCATTTATAAAAGCAATAGTAGGTGTCTGATTCTGATTTTGAGTGGGAACCGACGAAGGAACCAGTGAAGAAAAAATAAATTCAATGGTTGGATTCTTCTTTGATGCATCATTTATTTTTTCTTCAGTTTCTTCTTTCTGCTTTTGTTTTTGCTTTGCATTACGAGCTTGAATATATAAGCGTTCAGTTTCGCGTGCAATTTTTCGATATTGAGCTTTTTCTTTTCTATTTGTTTGCTTCCACGAAACAGAAGCCATTGATGATACTTCTGTCATTTTAATCCTCTCGCCACGCAATTTTAATTCTTTCACTATTGCAGTACGGTAAATAAAAAATTCGTTGGGCATTCTAACACTCTTCTTATCACCACGTTGTATGAGTTTGGCGACCAATTCATGAGGAAGAGTTGTTGGTGGTGAAGGTAAAGGAAAATCCAATTTTCTTTTCGCAGTTTCTGTAGCCACAGGAAGGGAAGATTCGATGGATGTTGCGAGTGCCGTTGGAAGCATTTGTTCTGCACCTGTTTTATTTTGATTATTGATAAGAGATGAGGAGGAGGAGGAGGATAAAGGAGTGGTATTATTTTTGATATCTTTGTCTGATGGGAATGGTTGTGGCGTAATTTTATTATTTAAAGAGTTTGGTTGCTTTTGATTCGACATTATGAGTAAAGTTCAAAGAGTATCCACAAGCATTCCCTTTCAAATAGTTCTGTAAAATTTTTGACAATTTTTAATATTCTATATATACTGTATATTTATATTCGGTTATATAAATTTTTATGTAATCTATTTTAAAGATAATTTATATAATACTATATTGGAAATTCTTACAATAAGAGAACAAAATCTATTTTAAAAAATGGTAACAACTTTTATTTGTTTCTAAAAGATAGCACCATTTGTCGTATTTATATTATTATCTCCATCAATCTGAATTAGATCAAAATATATATTATGATGATATTTAAGTTTAAAAAAAAATCTGCCGCGTTTGCTGCTTTTAGATAAATATAGTATTAGTACTATCTGTTTATTTTTTGTTTCCTGTTTAAGGCAGGATTTTTAATTCACATTGAAGTACACAGATGTATGAATGAACTCTGCGCAAACGCGTGCTATTTATTAACAAAAGCGATTAATATCAGAAATAAATTTCTCAATCGGCAACTTTTTGTTTCGATAAGAGTGACACGAAAAGTGTAATTGTTTATAAACCTCAAGACTTTATGACGAAGTTCGTGACCGCGGAGTAAATATCTCTTGAAGCATTTAGGATCTTCCACTGTGTTTGTTAATATTATTTATTAATCGTCACTGTAGTCGTTGATATTGCTACGTACTTCATTATGCGCTAGACGCGTTGATCTTAAATACATTTTAGTAAACAAAAGATTGTCATGTATCATGGTGATCTCTGTGTTAATTTAAAGCCGATCTTTATGGCGGAGCTCGGACACATTTGTTTGACATTTAAGTGGCGTAGGTAGTAATGTGACAGATGCTGACACTAAAACCGATGTGATCTCGGGGAATTTTCTTAGCTTTGGTGTTCCGCATCTGGTATTATAAATGAATCATACCGTAGTTTTCAATTTTTCTTGGAAGAAATAAATGATGCACAGCACGGATAATTTGAAACAGAATTAAATCTTTTATAAAATCAATCATAAATATAAACCGAAGATTCGTCATTAGCATTATTTGCTTTAATGATCGGCCATAAATTTTTCAGATGTGCAAACTCCCCCCCCCCCCACATTAAACTGAAGTGGTCAGAATTTTTAAAAAACCCGTTTATCAGGATTATTTATTCTAAGGAAAATACACTGTAAATGTCTGTGGACAAACAGGATTTTACAATCTTCTACATACAGGACGTATGCGACGCACATGTTTATATGTCTGGAAATAAACACATGTACAAAGGACCTTTTACAGACATACGTATTCGACTCTTCGTATTTTCCGTACTTTTTTACATATGCAAATTTTCTTGCAGGATTAGTAAATTCGGTTTATCTTGCACACTATCCAACAAATTAGAACTGCCTCTTGATCTTGCATTTTAAATAACTGTCCCGAACCAGCTTCGATTTATTGAGGTGAGTTTACTATAATGTTTTTGGAACTAAATTCGGTTTACGCAATTTAGTGCTTTGGTTTAACGGTGTTGACTGTGTATAATATCTTGCTAATTCATTATAAGAATAAACAAATTGTTATTTACAAGACTATATTCGCTTTTTTAATTTATATTGCTTATTGGCTGAATCTTAAGTTACAAGCAGTTATTTGATATTTTACAGTAAAAAAAAATTTGGAACAGTAATAAAGATTTTTTACGCTTTTTCAGAGTCTAATATCTTCTTGTTTTATTATTCTCAAAAGACTATGAAATATGCTCAGCTTTACAATAGAAATAAATTTGAATGTTTTTACGACAGCCGAGTCTGAATAACCTAGCTCGTCATCAAGAAACGAAAAGGAACTACATGTATAAAAGAAGTCAAAAAAGGCAGTAAATGAAACGAATAGAAAATCCTGTGAATAATCAAGCTTCGAAAAGAAGATCACACTAATTTTTAACAGACTAATTTTTATCAAAAACAAGGAAATCCTTATTTAATTTCTATGAATGGAAATACTCATATGATACTCATCGTGGTCGTATAAAAAATGGACTTCTATCGTTATGAATTCAATGTAATTTTATATGCATCACTTAAATGAGATATTCAATTCTGCTTATTCGTAAGTTGGATTATTTTATAAATGAATTTCTATTAATAAATGGATCTTTATTAATGGAAGATTTTTTTAATGGTACAATTATAAAAAAGTACAACCATTTATACATCCCCTCTGTCACGCTACTCAAAAAAACTCCAATTTTAATAATAAACACAACCCATTTCATCCTACACGCAACTACTTGTATGCGACATCTATAAAGTTTATTATTGAAAAACGTTGAGATCCTATTCCAGAAAACAGACCAATCACTTTGGAAATCTACTTTGGCCAACAAACTCTCGAAATCCTGGAACAATACCAATAAACTCAAAATACTGGCTGAAATCAAGTAGCTATTTTTTTAATTATTTGCTATTTTTTATTTTATATTTTCATCCATTATCAAATAACACATTCTCCTCTGTATTTCTTGAGATGCTTGATATGTATATATTTCTGTATTTTAAAAAAATAAAAATAACAAATAACAAATAAATAAAAAAATTAAAAATTTATTCGAATGTTACCATACGTATACTGTTGCGTGCTACTATTTTAATCGGTCAAAGAGGGTTTTACGCAACTGGGATGAGAGCTAGACTGAATTATTTA
>CAJVPL010000945.1:0-18136 GCA_910591945.1 Ambispora gerdemannii | reverse complement strand
TTTATATGCAATTAGAACAGCTTTATCAGATTAAATCTAAAAAATCTGAAAAAATATATGTTAAAATATGTGATATTCTCTTCATTTTAATGTAAAAATAAAAAATATTTATTAGTAAAATTGAAAACTTTTATATAGAGAAAAATCCGCATTTTACTATGTTTAATTAATAAATTTTGACATCGTTGCATTATTTCTGATTGCCATTGTAGTTGATTTTGGAACATAGAAAGTATAATGATTAATGTAAAAATTTCAATAAAATCTAGTATTAAAGCTAAAAGCTATATAATATTGGTTTTAAAATTAAAGGATAAAAATTTAATAGAATGATTATAAATAAATCTGTGAAAATTTAGACAAAGAAATTACATATCAATTGCTGTAAATAATAAAAAAGATACAAACTATTTTGTTATTATTATATTTGAATATCGAATTCACTTGTATCATTTAAATGCACTTGTTATTTATCTCTAATATTAAAATTTTAAAAAGATATTTAAATTTAATCAAACAAGCCGGGAGAACAATAAATATTAATTTTAAAAAAATGTATATCTTGAATCGACATTCTATAAAATTTGTATTATTTTAATGATAAAAAAAATTTAGAGCATGATCTCATTTTTCATATTTTTTTATAAGAATATTTAATCTCACAAACTATACTGCAAAAAATGTATTTTGAATTTATATCATACAAATATATCAATTACAACTATATAATTTATTGAAATAGAGAATTAGTATTTCTCAAAAATTTTTGATATTTAATAAAATATATTTGATACTAATTGATTTTTTATCTTCAATATGTTATTATTAGTATGTAAACAAGATAAATTTAAAGCGAATTTAAAATAAATTTCTATAGCTTGCTTTTAGAAATTTTAGAAACTATTAAAATGCTGTAAACTAAAATAATTTTCAGATCTATATCGTTGGTATTTTTTTTGTATAAATTCTATGTATTTCAATAAAATATTATTTCTATTTACAAGTACGTACTATTGCTATGTTACTTTGTTAAGCACAGGGAATATTAATATCTATATAAACATAAAGTACAATATTGATATAAATTAAAAATCTATATATTATACGAAAGTATACTTGCTTATGTTATTTCTTGTAAAACTATTACATGTATTTAATTTTATTTTCTTTTTAGCTAAATATAAACAAAATCGCATTGGTCAAAATATTTGGACATGTATTTTTCCTTGATAAATTTTCATATTTTTAGGTTTTAATGGAAAAATCCTTTTACGTATGCTGATAAAATTTCATTTCTGTTTGAATTAATCATGTGTGCCTTTTTCTGATATATTAAATATTTCTAAAAATACATATCCAAAAATAGATAAATTGAATTTTCTATATTAAACGTGACATTCAGAGTAATCAGCTGATAATTGATATGAATTCTTCAGAAAAACAAGTCGAGTATCAGGTAACGGTAATCACATAACATAACGTAACGATCTTCTTTTGAATATTTAGACACATATCGACATCGATATGTTCTAGGTTGATTTCAAATCAACCTAGCTAAATACAAGTTTCGTTCCAACTTGCGACATTAAATATCGCGCTGTTCACGAGTTAATTTTCGAAGCTAATCTTTTCATGTTCACAAAATGATGCGTGTACATTTAAGGGCTTGGGGGAGATAAAAATGACACTTTTGGGTTAACTCAGAAACTCTAAATTAATTAATTTATCACATAAAATTACACAAGAAAATTTTTTTCGGTTCAATAGCATACATACAAAGTCACATTAATTAAATCTTGAATTCGCAGCAAATGTTTCCTGTTTCCAGTAGTTGTTTGGTCTATCGTGTGACTGTGACAAATTAATATTAACGTGATACGAGTACGACAGCGTACATCCATATTCCGCAGGCAGCTGAAATATACTGTAACGGTAGTAAAATGCATCTATTATTGTTAACGTTAAACAAAACGCAAAATAGAATACAAAATAAATTAGAATTGTGCGTGATCATTGTGTTCTTTCAAAATTTCCTCATTCAGTTTTACTATAGGTTTTTTTTGCATTATAGAGCATGTACTGTATTGCCATTTTGTTTTATTTTACTTGTTGGTTTTTTGCACTGCCTCATTCACGGACGCAGTTTTAAGGCTTTTATTAAATATTACGTACGTGTATTCTAAGTGCCGTAAATTTTACAAATGAGATATTAAAGCCACCATAAATTTTTTTAAAAGATTATCTATTTTACAGTCAGTCACTGATCACCAAAAAAACTGCCTTATTTATCTTGAGGAGAATAAATTTTCATTTACGGAAAACGGATAAATGACCATCACTTTTCGCATAATCAATATCAGAATTTTTATAAATACTTAATAATAAAACGTAACGAATACATCATACTATACTAATATTTACTTATTTACTAACGCTAATATATTTATTACCTTAAACCCACGCATAATATTGATGCAACATAGAAGATCCGTTAGCGTTAGCATGCGTTACTTTTTATGATCATTATGGACAGGTTTCTTTTATTTGTGTAATGTACATTCATTCTGGGCACAGAACATCATCCATAGATCATTTCCTCTTTCAAACAACCTATTCTTTAAATTTAAAATGAATGATGAATGGACACGGTACCCTATTCGAACCTTTTATTTCGTTCTTTCTTTGGTTCTTTCATGCTCCTCCCCTTTATACCCCTTTTGATTATTTTCTCCGTTTCAAAATTCTATATGACTAATTACTATTGACAAGCCGAATTTATAATTCGCCGTTGTTTTATTGAATGATGATAGATTGAATAGATGGGGGAATAGATAGGGGAATTAATAAATTGAATAGATGGGGATTGATAGTTTTATGAAAATTTCCTTTTCGTAGTTTACGATTCAAATGATTGAATTTACTCGATATGAACTAGTACAATGCCTCCTACGAAAACTTAAAATTTTAAGGTTAAATCAGATTTATAATATTCGGGATACCCTGTTTTCAATGTGACGTGATTAATGTGAAAATAGTCATTCGATATTTCACGAATCAAAATATATCAGCGAGCAGAAATCACACGCCAATTTTTTCTAACATCTACTTTTTAAGCCATGCTTATTCTTTACCGCAATCGATTGACATGCGATACGCCCAGACGAAATTAGCTTACATCTCAAATAGCAATTTCTCTATTCAGAATAGTTTGGCGTTTTTTCGAGTACCAATACATGTAGTAGCAATTTGATGCGAATTTTTATTGCACAGTTTGCTTGATCAAAAAAAAAAAAAACAAAAAATTCCTATTCTATTCAATATTGCTAATTTGCATATCTTATACATTTGTTGCATAATACGTATTATGAATATTTTTCAAAGACGTAAAATTGAAATAAAGAAATAGAAATTTGATTGAAAATTGAAAATCTAATGTCTATATTTTCTTTCATCTATTGAGAGAATGCAAAAGAAGGGTAACCATATGTTTGTTGTGGTGGTGGTTGATCACTCGGGTATCCAAAGACAAAATTATACGGTTGATGTTCTTGATTGTCAACGTTGACGTTGTGAATTGATCCAGTATTGTTATTGTTGTAATGATTATTACCAGTAATAGTGATATTATTTACAGGATTAATTGGTAATAATCGATTTGCTCGTACCGGTGTTGGAATATAGAGAGGAAGATGAGTTGTAGGATTCAACGAAGAGTGAGGCGACGATGACGATGATGACGATGACGACGATTCAGAAGTTGAAGAATTAGCAGAAACGGAGTTCTCTAGTCTAACTCGCTTGAATGCTGATTGATGATGATGATTAGTGTTATCAGGATGATCTTCATTCATATTATCTCTAGCAGATATTGTTTCCGTAGACTCTGACCATAAATTATCCTCGTCGTTATTATTAGTAAATGCCCCATGCTGACGAAGAATCTGTTTCTGAAGTTCCTTACGTCTTGCGAGTTTAACAATAGCAACCGGAATCTGCCAATCTATCACGCAGACATCTTTAGGCATCATATTTGAAGACATGGATGATTCCAATGCAGCGATTTGCGTAACGATCGGTTGATCCGCACGAAAATTTGCATACGGAATTCCTGTGCGACTATTAAATGGTCCTAATCGGGAACAGACAGCTTTTACTCGATCAAGGGAATAATCTCGTGTCAATGCTTTAAGAAATCGCGCTTTTGAAATATCTAGTGTTACTTTGTGTCTAAGTAACTCTAATTTTGCTTCTTGATGCTTACTACTACTGGAATCGCATAAAATATATGGTTTTGACGTAAGAAAATCGCAGACAAGTGACGCAACATATTCCGATGGCCAATTTTCCGTCAATCGACCAATCAAAATCCCGCGATCTTCGTGTCCTTTGTTACCAGACCAATCTTCACAAAGAGTCTTTAACAGTTTTCCAATATTCACAATACGCCAACTTTTGATGATATAACTGAACGCGGGAACCAATCGTTTGAACGAATACTGATTTGCGATTCGTTTAAGACGCGGTGCACTTGCCGGCAGATTTTCCTCGTTACGAATCCACTCTTGAAAACGCGATCCGTAGTTTGCATCCATGGTTCGCATGGTCAATTCCACATTTTCCCAGTTCGGGTCGTAGATTGTTCGACCGGGTGGCAGTGGTCGTTTTTTTCTTGTTTTATCTCTGTCATCATTCTTTCGTTTTCTTGTGTTTTCTTCTTCTTGATGATAATATTGATCGTGGTGCTGCGGTTCATCGTTAATACTATGCTCTGAAAAATTTTGATGATGTGTTGAAGTTTGTAACATTTTTTGTATTTAATTTATTCAAAGAGAATGGTGCGCTTCTCTTTCTCTTAATTAATTATTGATTTTCTGAAATGTAATAAATTGAACAAGACGGTGCCAAACGATATAATAAAATATTTAAAATGTGGGAAGATTAGGGGCTATATATATATATAGAATTTCGTTTGTCCCTGTGCCCACAGTAACTTCTTTCTATCAATATTAATAATAAATAATCACTATTATATAATTTTTACTAATATTAAAACAGAATAAGTGGGGCGTGATCATTTTTTATATTATATGAATCAGGTTTTTTATTAAATTGTACACACAATAAATCTTACATCAGCAATAGTAACTTTGTTTTACCTTTTACTACTGTTCTTTTTATGCGCCTAAACTTAGATACAGTATTTTTGTGTGATGTATCAAATGCAAATGCATGTACTTTATTGATTCATGTATTGATGTTATTATATGTTATTATTATTATTTATTTATTGGTATTTTAATTAGGTGATAAACGGCAAGTTGTGTTATTATTATGGAATATGGTTCGAGTTTTGTGTTAATCATCCTTAATGGGGTAAAAGCCACACGGCGGCTTTATGATAGTATGATGATATCAGTTACAGTATTAGGATTATTATTAGCGCACAATGTCATTTTCTAACAAGGCTATGTGATGCTTTGTTTCATGCTGCGCATGAATTTGGTATTATGGGAATTTGGATAATCGTCGCATGAAACGTCGTGATTAATTGCGTGTAGTCATTCGCACAATCATGCCGAGATGGATTGTTTGAACCCGTTATCATGGGATCTCGGTCGTTGAATGCTTGCTTCGCGGGTTTCCTGTGTCGGAAAAATTTCGGCTCGGATACGGGACACCCAATTACGCGGACCGATCACTGATCGTTCCAAAAATTACGAATTCGCATCAATAGTGGTCTTACGTAATTTGCGTAGTGCATTTGCATATGATTTGTGCGCGCAGATTGTGTATAAATATTCGTAGTTCCCCGAATAGTCAGACCATCAAATTCTGCTATTTCTGTTTTTCTAGTGTTGAGAATCATCGGATCATCCGCAGTGCTATTGAAAATTTTTCCTCATCACCTCATACGCACATCTACCAAGACACTAAACACACAATCCAAAATCCAGCAACGAATAAGACGACAATCAGATGGAAGATAAAACATGTTTGTATCTCATACGTCTGCTGGAACAATCCAAACAAACAGCATATTTGTATTGAAAAAATAAACTAAGGGAGTCGATCCCATGCATGATCATTTATCCTAATACATGTAAATTGTTCTTTTGTTGATTCAGTCACATTTCAAGTTAGCTTCCGAGGAAAATTGCACAGCATTGAACAATGGGCTGCGGATTCTTCAGTACGGGGGTTGAAAGAGCACATGGAGGAGGTGACTGGTGTACCAGCTGACTTGCAAAAATTGATCTATCATGGTGAGTCACTGGTAATTTTTATCGTATTCTTTTGTTCGTTGGTTCGTGATCATTAAATCTATTTTTTAACATTAAGGAATATTAAAAGACGACTCCACATTACGTAATAGTAATTTAAAATCAGGAGCAAGAATCACAATGATTGGAAGTTCACAGGCAGAAGTTCAAACGATTCGAGATGCCGATGCTAAAATGTCACATAAGCCGCGAAAATCGAAATATGCAATTAATGTAATCTTTTCTTTTTTATTGCAATATAATTTTATAATGAGTCATGCTAATGGATCATGATAATATATTTTTATAACGATACTTGTATACAGCCGTACAAAGATATCAAATCGTCGTCAACACACTCAATGACACAATACAAATTCCACCAAATACAAGTGCTCGAACACCTCCCCTTCCCTGAAAAAGCACGTCAAATACTAGAACGCCTCTCCGAAGATCGCGGAATCCGCGCGATAATGGAACGCCATAAATTCAGTGTTGGAGTTCTGGCAGAGTTATCACCAGCCGAAAAAGATCTTTTGGGGTACAATCAGAACAAGGGGCAGATAATTACACTTCGGCTACGAACCGATGATTTGGAAGGATTTCGACATTATCCCGCGATACGACGTGTGCTGTTGCATGAATTGGCACATTGTGTATGGACTGGACATGATGAAAACTTTCATCGGTTGAATCGGCAGTTGAATAAGGAAGTTGGTTTGTATCTTGTTTTTGATTTGGCTGGAATTAACGTAAAGAAAGAAGATACGAGTTAAATGGACTAAATTACATAATTTGTCATTAAAGTTGAATTGGATTGGACACAATCAGCTGGCCATAAAATAGATCATCACGAATACTATCAGCCTTTGGATGAGGAAGACAGTATCGATGCTGCTGGATATGTAGGAGGTACATTTCGACTTGGTGGCGATGCTGAACGCATGAAAGAATCGCCTAGACGTGAGATCTTGGCACAGGCTGCTACATTACGATTAACGAAGGAAGAGGAGGAGTTAGATAAAGGGTGTGGTTTGGACAAGTAAATCAAAGATTGGCTGACTGTGTGGCGAATTAATTTGAATTTCTGAAAAGAAATTGTAGTTTTCTACAAATCATAATTATCATGCTTGATACGTATATTGGAGAAACAAGCACCATAGAAAAACTTGGCAAGGCATAGTGATATCTCGGATACTCTATTGAATATACAAAACTCAGGTTCTGTCATATCAACTATTTTATATTTTGCCAACATAGAATAGTTTCAAAAGTTAGTATTTTGTTACTTCACTCTATTCACGTGTTTAATGCTAAACAAAAGCTAATATGTTCGCTTTACCTACAAAGATGGATTGTCGAACAAATTTTTGGATATAGAGCTTTGTATTCTTTAACAGATTAATAAAAGAACATGTAATATTCCTCGCAATAAATGATTTACAATTGGGAAAAAGATTACTAAGCTTTTTGATCTCAGTAAAGCAAAGGTTTACTATTTCTATATGGGGAGTGGAATAGAAACGGTGTAAATTGTATTAGAATTTACTATATAATTTACACCGATTCTATTGCACGCACCCCGTATATAAAAAAATCTCACGATTTACTCCTCTGCATCGTGTGTCTTGCCTACAAAAGAATATACTGTATCTGATATCCTTAGTATCTTGGTTTTTGAGCGTTCGTTCTTTACCCTTTCGATTTCACTTTTACAAATTTTTGTAAGTACGAGACCGAAACTTTACTCCCTTTATTCGTTGTGTCGATAAATGATGAATAAAAACAAGAAGAGACACTACCATTTGACTTTCAAAAATGATAATATAATCGTATTCACACATTGACAAATGGCTCAAAGAACCAACAACTTAAATTTTGGGTTTTTTTTAAGTATAAGATGGGTCTTTTTCTCTAACCGGCAATATATATATATATATATACTGTAAATGGGAAGTCATAATATAATTATGCGCAACACGTTGAAATTAAAAAGCTAGGGAAACTTGCTAAGTTTGTTTTTTGAAGATATTTGACTGGAAAATTTGTTTTTTTTTTTTTTTGGTTTAAATGGAACGAAAATTATTATTGGTACTTCCGCAAAAGAAAAATTCCAAATCACGTAAGTTTTCCTTTTATCAATACGTATAAAATGCATGTACAAGGTAATTGTTGTGAAGCGTTTATAGATAAAAATGATGCAGAAAACATCCGGGACTCTGAAACTTTAAAATTATGTGAACACTAAAAAAATTTCAACCGAATTAGATCTCTCTTCTTTACTTTTTTCGCTTGTGAAATAACATTTATTTAAATGCTAATCGTTTATTTTTGTAATATTTTTTTTTAGATAACGATTTAAAAGTAGAAATTCGACATCTTTTATAAGAGTAAGCCGCCATTAATTACGCGCATAATTCTATCATAATGAAGAATACTAGCAACAGAACGACGGGTGATAGTTCAAGTAAGCTAGTGTTTGTCTTTTAGATCAAAAATAAATGATAATTGATGATGACGACTACTAATCATTCTAATTGCTGAGGGATTAACAATGATTTTTTTGGACTCTAAGACCTGCTCTGTTTCGATGTTTTGCTAGTTTAGGTTTCACGTGATTAACGCGAACACAATACGTAATTGGATTCTTCAGTGTTATAAACCAAATAAGTTATATTTCTATATTTTAAAAAAGGAAAAATGCAAATGGTTAATAATGAACAATATTTCAAGACGGGATTGTGAAAATTATCCATGAAGAAACGTTACATGTGTTAGCTTATGATCCTGCAATGTTATAATCATTATCTTTATTATTAGATTCGCTTTTAGTTAACGTTGATGTTTTATTTCTTAATTAGGAATTTTTACGGATTGATCTGGATAGGACAGGTAAAATGATTTTCTTATGAGAGGATAGACGAGGTTACTAAAAATAATCCGAGGATATACCTCAAGATAATAAAATCATTACACTAATTCGTTTATCATTATTGTAATAGGTCATTTCATTATCAAAATTAAACAATAATTCTACCAGAAATTTTTAATCGTTCGTTCGCTTTGCTCACTTTGTTAACGAAAGGTATTTATTAAATCGATTCATTATTACATGTGTGTATATTTTTTTTAAAAAACAATGATGTAAAAAGTGAAAAATAATTAACTGTTGTTCTTGATCTGAATAAAAAGCTACAAAGATGAATTCGTTCCATTACTGATTTGCGATTTTTTCTCTATCTACTTATGCGTTTCTATCTCGGCGGTGACTTTTTTCTGCTAATTTATTGGACAGATTTTTACGCGATCCAAAAATTTTGTCATTCTGTTCGGAACGGCAACGCTCAGACAACCTCATTTTAATTACAGAAATTCAACGTAAAAGGTGTGTATGTAGGTTACACTCTTCATTTATTAATTAAATTGCTTTCAGTTCAAAGAGTCACAAGATGCAAAATTACTTTTATAGGTTGGTAGCAACTATAACAGAGGTTGTAATTAAGCATATATTTGTTGTTGTTGAGACTATTACATTTAGACTCCTTATCTGAACAGTGATAGAAAATTTTTTGACAAGCCCTCTGAAATTGTTTATTTGTGTGCACTTTTATTATTATACTTTGATCAATTTTGTTTTTAAATTTCCAAAATTAGGCAAATTTGTTTCTATCATGAATCCAAATACAGAAAGCTCATTAGAATAGAGATATCCGTTGATTTAAAGATAAGACGCGCGTAAAAATAGAAATAAAAGTCTACGATAACAGTAGCAACTTTAGTATAGCTTTGTGTTAATTTTTAATTACATATCCTTGCAATAAATTAAACTAAATACCCAAGGTACATTTTTATTCTCATTCTTCACTATCATTTTTAATTTATAGTAAATACATATTATTAAAACAAATCAAAAACTTTAATCATGTACATAAAAATAAACAGAAATTTTCTTTTATTTTAATGTTAATAAACTGCCAGGTAGAAGCATAAATTTTTTTTGACAGGATTATTATTATATTATATTGCATTATTTTTTTATAAAATAAAAAACAAGATCAAATCACTAAAAGCGCTGATACATTAATTTTGTTAATTTTTTTTAATTAAACAATTCCTTTTATATATATTCAACAATACAAAATAGTTCTTAAAATTTAACTGCATTAGAAAGATAAATACTATATTTATTTAATACAATTAATATATTTTATCAATTCAACATAATAAATTCAAAAAGCCATTTGTATTTAAAAAAAATTATAATTTATAATTTATAATTTTTAAGAATATTTCAAAATTTGCATTATTTAAACAAAATATCTCCATAATTTTTCGTCTTTCAAATCTTTATATGTTGTTGTACAGGAGCATCCCACCTGAAAAGCCAATTACTATTACTAAATATCAGGTTATCTTAAATATTTAGACACTTGTATTTTAGAATATTAAAAATAAAATTTAAAAATTAAATCATATTATTACATGATGCTATTTTTTTACTTGAATTATAATAAAAATATAATAATAGATAGATATTAATATATTTAAATATGAATCTTAAAACATTTTTAAATCAAAGAATTAATTTATTACTATTTGCTTTTTCAAAAAATTATTTATAATACAAGCATATAATACAGTTAAAATTAATTATTTAAATATTTTTTAGAACACAAATTTTTATATAAAAATTCTAATTTTTCTCGATATCTCTATTATATAGTTATAAAAAAATATACATAAATATGTTTTCCATTATATGTTGGCAAATCTAAATACAAAAAACAACCGATAATTTTATTCTTGGAACAAAAATGTCTATCGAGTTATAAAATCTTAAGTTCATAAATGTTGTTTTTATAATTATTAAATTTGAAATATTACATAATAAAAAATTTTTTAATTTACTTATTAATTTCTCTCTCTAAAGTAAAGAGAAATTCTTTGAAAATATTATTTTATCATTTAATTTATAAACTCTATTATCATTACATTGCAGAAAAGAATTAAAGCAAAATTATGTGATTATTGATTTAAATTTTTTGCGTCATATATTCAATTATGATTTTTTAATTTAATATAGTATTAATATTTTTTTTGATTTATTTAACTTATATAACTTAATATATTTGATAAATTTTTTTGTATCCGTCGTAAAACGTCTCTTTCTCGAACATTTCTACCAATCACGAGATCTGTGTTAAAATCATATTTAAATGAAAAGTATCCCGACTATAGTTGAGCGCCTAAACCGGTGACGCTTAATTGTCACTGGTTTCGGTTATAGAGTTGGTAAAAACTGTATAATTCTAAACTATAACCTAAACCGTGTGCCAAATAGTATCACACGGGTTAGGCGTCCACCTATAAT
Source organism: Ambispora gerdemannii (assembly GCA_910591945.1). NCBI lineage: Eukaryota > Fungi > Glomeromycota > Glomeromycetes > Archaeosporales > Ambisporaceae > Ambispora > Ambispora gerdemannii. The sequence continues at coordinate 6,505 of CAJVPL010000945.1, read as the reverse complement.
CCCGACTATATTGCAGATATTAGCAATAACGAGTTTATATGAATCAATTCAAGCTTTTTCAAAAAAATAATTATAAAACGATTTTATTAATTATTATTTCAATTATATTATGGATAAATATTCAATATGAAATTTTTATATTATTCAATTATAATAAACTTTAATTATTTACAATTTATTTTATTTATTAAATATGGTGCGTCCAGCTTAGTTACATCAAATACTTTGAATTGCAAAGGATTTTTTATATGAACTTTAAATGTAAAAAAATACATCATTTAATAGTTTTTGATAAGTACTATCAAGTAATGTATTTTATTTTAAAGTTTTTTTTTATATTTTTTATTGAGAAGATACAATTTTAAATAATGCATTTTTTAAAAATTTCAGCATTAATATAAAAAATCTCACTTATAATAAATCTGACCTATTCAATTTTATAAGTAATGATACAAATTTAAAAAATGACAAAAAAGTAAATATAATAAAAGGAAATAGCAATAATATTTTATTTCACAAATTTCAAAGCTCACTTTATACATTTTATTTAATAAAGATTCACTTGAACTAATCTTTCTACGTATATAACGGACATTTCTCTATTTTAAATTATTAAAAATTATATTAATGAAGATTTTTTAAACAAGCTCCTTCATTATGCTTGTTGGCCAAATGGACAAGTTAAAAAATTATTATACTTTTTATAAAAATTAATTAAAAAATCTATTTTGCTAGACATCCAGTTTATAATTTTGTTTTTGATAATCGGAGTACTCACTGCAGCACTTGATGTGTTGACACCAATATGAGGATTAAATAATTATTTGCTTTGAAATATTTGTTATGTTACTTCTTTTGAGACTAAAAGATTCATAAAAATCTTAGTGATTATATTTATTATCGGTGAAATTTAATCCATTATGCAAAATGCTTTTGTTAAAGGTCTTAATAAGAGGAACTAAGCCATCAAATAATTCGCTTGGACTAATAAAGAAACAACAATATATGATTAATTGACGCCACTGGATGTAAATAACGAAAGAGTACATAATTATAAAGTTCCGAAATTTAAGTATGATTGCAAGTATTCTAAACGGTATTCTCTAGATTTCATACATCCACCCTACACATATAATAATCTTTAGAATAAAGTCAAGAAAAATCTGATCAAACAGCCATTGCTCAATTATGTCAAAGTTTTGTATAATTAAAGGAAAAATGAAGGTATCATTTACACAAAAAATTATTTTTACGTAATTGTCACAAATTTCCTAAACTTCTACCGTAGAGCAAAATACCCCTTTTTTCCGTATCACCCATGTAAAATACCCGGGTATTTTTGTATGGAACAATTTTTCTCCAAAATAATATCCGGATATTTTAATAGATATATATTATTTTCGATATTTAGGACGACGGAATTTCGACAGAAGTACCGAAAAAAATGCAATTTGCGTATTTGTATCAGCAGTATTACATGTATTTTGTGTTAAAACTATCGCCATACATCGACATGTACCAAAAATGTATCGTCAAAACTTAGAAAGGCAACCCATTCATCACCGAACACTACGTAGGTTGCTTGATATATGCAAAGCAATCGTCTATTTGACTACTTGCTATCACTGACACTAAATAAAAATATATTAAATTTACTCTCGTTAAATATAGTACCGGACAGCAAATCACATCTAATTTTTTTGAGTTTATACAAAATATTATAACTTTTTAACAAATGTTTATACAAAAAAATCCTCTTACAGATTAATTATTTTTTAATCATTCTATTATTTTTTGTTTTGAAGAAATCATAACAAGTAAAAATTCGCTAACTAATAATAAAGCAAAAAATTGGCGCTGGAAAATTGACCAATCACAATGCATTTAATCACATACTCACAATTTTATTGGCTGATATTTAATGCATTTGATCACATGCTCACAATTTTATTGGCTGTATTCATCTTAATGCTATTATATTATAAAAATCAAAGTTCTGATTGGTTAGATTGATTATTATATATAAGATCTACAATAAAAAATTAGCGTTATGGCGCAATATTGGATATTGCTGTCCGGTACTGTATTCTAGTTTACATTTTGACAAATATTCGATGCTAAACTCAAATTGAGCATTAAAGTAATATCTATAAAAGTAAATAGATATTAATTAAATTGTTAGACTTCAGCTATTTGTAAAATAAGAACCCGATATCGGAAGAGATTCTGCTTCAAACATGGTCTATGCAATACTGGCCCATCATCGCGTATATCAATAATTAAGAAAGTCACGAGTAGACTTATGATTAAAAAAGCGGTAATTCCCCGACATGCGACGATTGACTTTGGCTCATTGTGACGATATCGATGATAGATTTCTTGCAAATACATCTTAATTGAATTCCTCTAGTCACATCGCAAAAATCTTAGTCAACACTATCTTTCACTTTTATACGGCCTATTTGTGAAATGAATTTATTACTATGGATGTGCGTAATGACATGTGAGACAGGTAACCACAGTGATGGTAAATGATTTTAAATGACCAATGACTGGTCATGTTAAAAAGGTCAAATGATCTAACTGGTCATTTCAAAAAGTCAAGTGATCTCACAATCTAATAAAATTAAAATTAAACTAAAAATAAACCACATGACAAATGATCTAAATGACCTAATGACTACGTAATGAGCTAGTTCATTCGATGTCATTGGAGATCATTTACAAATGAGCAAATGACCTGGTCATTTACCATCACTGGGTGACATGTAATATCATTTTGCCATATATAAACATCCTATAACGATAAAAAGCAAATTTTTTATGGATGCATAGTTTAACAGTACTGAACAGGTAAATTAATACCGATACTGTCCAACATGACGTTAACATTGAGCAACACAAAACTATTTTTTTTTTGGTCCAAACAAAATAAATAAGTACATGTACATGTATTCAAGTTAGTTAACTGTAATAGTACATGTATTCCCCAAATAATACCCTTCTTTCATGATTTAGATCCGGATAATTTTCATTTATCGTTTGTAAAATAGCACAAAAAACCACAAGACCCCAAGTATTCAAAGATGTATTATTTTCATAACGATACGTAGTATCATTATATATGCATAAAATGTGGCGTTATCGTTGTCGTTTTTGCATTTTTATCTTGCAAATTTTACTTTGAAACTTTTATAATACGCCGTGTCTACGATAGAACAAAACGAATAAGAATTCAGAAAACTTTACGCTGGTATCGAAGAATCAGAAATTTGCAAACATTGTGATTCAGAAATGATGAGTCTATACTGGTGTGACGCGTGTGAACACAAAAAATTTTAGAATATGATGAATTTATACGGAAAACGCAAACAAATTCATCACATTATCGTGATTATTTAATTCATCCCCTAGGATATTAAACAAATTGGTAAAGGAGGATTTGGAACGGTGTACTCAGCGATATGGAAAGAGGGACCACGATGGAGTTGGGATGAAAAAGAATATAAATGGCTACGAGCTGAACCAATAAATGTAGCGCTAAAGCGTTTACATCAGAAATCCTTAAATCACAAGCATTTAATGCACGAGGTAAGAAAGAACATTATAAATTATATGATTAGATAAATTTTGATTATTCATAGATTTATAATTTTTAGCTTGAAACGCATTCGTTATAGTCGTCGAATCTTGCACGGTTACGGTATGACCAAGGAAACGTCCACAGATGAATACATGCTAGTAACTCATGCAAATAAAGGAGATTTATGAAGTTATCTGAGAGAAATTTTTACAGACGTCACTTGGAAAAAAGATTGGGAATTTTATATTATATGATTCGTGGTTTGCGAGTCATTCATCGACAAATTTATTCATCGCGATCTCCATCCTGGAAACATACAGTTGCCTGCACCACTAATCGTTGATCACCTGATTTTCACTCAAATAGACAAATAACATAATACATGTACTGTGCTACAAATGGTAAATAAAAAAAGACATATTGCTATCGTTATGTCAGTTCGCCTATAATCCATGTCAATCCGCCAAAGTGGTGTGTTTTTTTTGCCATTTTTATCAAGAATGTAAAATATATTGAGAAATTTTGTATAAATAAAAATACTATCTTTATATACTCTTTTTCAAGTTTTAATGCTCAAATAAATTAATAAATTTTAATCTTTAAATATAATAAATTAATAATTATCTTATTATTATAAAATTAATATTTATTTTTGTATCTTCTTCTATTGAAACAAGTTGCCTGACAAAAATAATTTGTTAATTGAACTTTAAATCTTGTAATTTAAGTTATTTTTCATAAATCTTGAGTGAAATCAAGAAACTGAATATTGATTTATATAGAATTAAATTTTTGATTATTACTTTTATCTTTAAATTTGAAAAAGATAGTTAAAGTATTTTTGGATAAGTATATTAATTTGTTATAGTATTATTTGTATATAGTTGTGTACTATAACTTTAAATAAGTAATATTAATTTATATAATTATATATTATAGCTTTAAATAAATAATATTAATTTATATAGTTATGCATTATAATTCTAAATAAGTGATATTTCTATTAGTAATTTATTTCCTTCAGTATTAAAAGTACTAGAACATATAACTACAAGTATAAAAATATTAATATCTTTATATTTAATTATTAACTCCTATTAGTTAATTATCTTTTTGAATATACTTTTACAATTCTTTTTTTATTCTTGATAGAATTATTTAACAATTTCTGTCAAAATTGGCACAAACTTAGATATTTATTAGTCTATTTTTCTCTCCCAACTCATATGACTCTCTTACTGAAAGTAAAAAAACTCTTCATTTAAAGTAATTATAACAATATAATATATATATATATAATTTTAGAAACCAACAAATAATCTATCAAAAATTATTAGTATGAGAATATTTTTATTAGATATTATAATAAAAAATTAGTATATAATATTAAGTTTTAACATATAATTTTAATAATAAAATCTTATTTTTTAGATTTTTTTAGTTATTTTAAATTTTAATAAAGATTTAAATATTGATTTATAAATTATAATAAAGTATATAAATTCTTTTTTTTGAATTTATACAAAAAATAAATTTATATAATAAATTGCTAATAAAATTATATTTTTATTTTTATTAATTAAAATTGATAATAAATTATTATATATATTGTTATTATTTTGAGCTTTTGTATATAAAAATATTTCAAAATAACAATAATAATTGTATTCATATAAAAGATCAAATTAATAAATTATCAAAATTTATAATTCAAATAAATAAATAACAGATTTAAATATAACTTTAACAAGAAATTAATAAATTAAAATATATAATTATCAAAACTTTCTCAAAGTATCAGTAATAATGATTATATAAAAATAAATATAAATACTATTTTTTTTAGATTAGCAACATGAAAATTAAAATAATATAATATTTTCTTGATATTCTTCAAATAATAAAAATAATAATAATACTAATAATAAAATATAAATAATAGTTTCTTGTTAAAATAACATAATTAAAAGTCAAAATAATATAAGTCACAACCAAAATTTATTTAATATTATTAAAAATATCAAAGTAAAATATGAATTAATAATTTAATTATTTTGATAATGATTCTAATATAATAATTTTAAGCTAAGATACATGTTATATTTATAATAATTATTTATTATTTAATTTTCTTAATCTAGAACTAATTTATTTTATTTAAAATAAGATTTAATTTATTTTATAAATTACTATTAAGTTAATTTAATCTTTAAAATAGAATAAAATATAAAATAAATATTATGAAATATATAATGGATAATATGAAATATATAATAAATAATATGAACTAAAAGAGATTATAATTTATAAATTACATATTCACTAACTATTCAATAGAAATATATTTTAAATAAAAACCAATTAAATTCATAATAATTATTGTTCTTTGTCAAATATTATAATTATATAAGAGAAATATTATTATTGTTGAACTTATATATTATACTCACATAACTGATCTTTTATTCTAGTATATCAACAAATAGCTATATAATATATAACATATCACAATAGTGACAGTATAAATAATATTTAACTATATTTAAAAATGAAAATATATTTTTAATAAAAAATCATGTTTTTATTAGCAATTTATTATATAAATTTATTTTTTGTATAAATTCAAAAAAAAGAATTTATTATAATTTATGAATCAATATTCAAATCTTTATAAAACTTGAAAATAACTAGAATAAATCCTGAAAAATAATATTTATCATTAAAATTATATGTTAAAACTTAATATTATAAACTAATTTTTATTAATAATTTACAAAAAATTTTAAGAAATTATTTTTTTCTTTTAAAACATGTAAAATGATTATTTGTATTTTAAAAATACAATAAATTTTTTATTATATTATAGAATTTAACATTATAAACAAGTTTAATTATCATATAAAAGATTGTTATATTAATAAA
>CAJVPL010000944.1:0-18159 GCA_910591945.1 Ambispora gerdemannii | reverse complement strand
CACCTAGTTGCAACTAGTTGCGGCTTATAAAATTTTGGAGTTGCAACGTGTTGCAATGGGTGACAAATAAGCGTCACGTACTTGCTGCGTCATCTCTAATCATAATCTATATTAACGATATTAATATATTCTCATGTATCTTTGAAGAATATTTACAATATCTCAATCTAGTATTTCAACAGATAAGAAAAGCTAGATTAAAACTCAACAAAGCAAAATATAATTTCATTCAAAAAGAATTACTCTTTCTTGAACATGTAATCAACAAAGATAGAATGTTTCCTGATCCATCAACTGTACAAAAAATCTTGAACTTTCCTCAACTATGCATTGTCAAAAAACTGATCATTTCTTGGATTAGCTGGATATTATCAAAAATTTGTTAAAGACTTTTCACAAATCACTGTATCATTCTTCAAATTATTATACAATAACATTACTTTTATCTGAATTATTGAACAAGAAGAAGCATTTAATAAACGCAAGGCAACACTTACCACAGCACCAATATTAGTTTACAAAAAAATACTATCACTATACTAATGTCTCTGACTCTAAATATGGAGCAGTATTATCTCAAAAAAACAATCAAAGATGAGAACAAGTTATTTCTTATATAAGTATTACTTTAAAAATCTCTGAGCAAAATTACAGTACAACTGAGAAAAAAGTTGCTACAGTTGTCTAAATAGTAAAACAATTCTGATATTATCTTCTAGGAATTATATTTAAAATAATTACTGATTATAATGCTTTGAGATAATTGTTTACTAAACAACAAAATCCTGGACCAAGAATTACCTGCTGGATAATCCAAATAATGGAATACACTTTTATTGTCACTTATCAATTTGGAAGAAAAAACCAAAATGTTGACTCACTATCTTGCATGTACTTTGAATAATAAATCATGAATTTAACAACATATTATAATCTTCTTCGATACCTGGAAAACAAAACTTTTAACAATCACACTTCAGAATCTCAACAACAACAAATTATTCAACAAGCAAAATATTTTGTTGTACAAAATGAACTCTTATTCAAAATTAATTGATGAAAGAATACTACATATCCTCTTAGAGTTTTAAAAGAAAATAAAATAGAATTGATTATAAAATATATGCATAAAGATCCACTCTTTGAACACTTTAGATATAATGGAATCTACTAATAAATTGTCATTAAATACTAATAGAATGGAATAAGAACTGATATAAAAGATTTCATCAAATCTTGCCTCACCTGTCAATTTACTGAATTCTGAAAATTTAAAGAATCTTTATATCTGATAAAAGTTGAACAATTTTTTGATCACATTGTAATTGACTTAATTAAACCAAATCAAATTACTCAATAAAACAATTGATATATTATCACAGCAATTGATTATTTTACAAAATGATCTGAAGCAAAAGCAATACCAATAAAAGAAGTTACTGAAGTCACTAAATTCATATTTGAAGAAATTATTTGTTGACATGGATGTCTGAAGATAATTAAAAAATAGAATTTACAGCCAGTATTATAGCAGAGTTAACCAACAAATTTAATATTCAATATCAATTTTCTATACCTTACTATTCACAAACTAATGGAATTGTTAAATAATTCAATAAAATATTAACTTTAGCATTATAAAAATATTGCATAAAATTTTAAAAAGACTGGAATACAAATATTCCTGCAGTATTATTCACTTATTAAATATTACAAAATAGTACAACAAAACATGAACTATTTTTCTTAACTTATGGATGAGAAGCAAGACTACCTATTGAATTACAATACATAACATTTGAAGAAACACCAATAGAAATTGAAGAATAACTATTAAATCAGATTTACAAATTAGTGGAATATTTACTTAATCAAATTCATAATGCTATGACTAGTATATATTAGTCACAAGAAAAATTCAAAGAATGATACTAAAGTGGAATACTACAAAATTGGTGATAAAGTATTATTGTATGACATGAAACAACATGTGAAGCATGATGCTAAATTTTGATCACAATGGCATACAGAATGGTTCTATATTCACAAGACTCTCACAAATAGAACTTACAAGTTACAAAATCAACTTGGACAAGTATTGAAAAAGAAATTTCACAGCAATCAATTAAAAAGATTTCATGAAAGACAACCATTATTTGAACCAGAAGTAGTTGTTGTGCTCCAAATCACAATTATTCCAAATTACAATTGGTTTAAATTATAATAGAAATATGATCAGAGTTAGAGTAAGAGTTAGGATTAGTGCTAAGGGATAGGCTATATTTGATTTAGATTTTAATTTGAGTTATATTCCAATTATCAATTAGAACAGATTGTGATTTGGATTACAACATAATCATAGATTTAATTGAATTCCCAATTATCTATAATTCTTAATTACAATTCTTATTTATCTTACTCTTTTTTTTATTCTTACCTTTATATTTTACTTATCTTATCTTAATATCTTATTTTTTCTTCTTTTTAATTTTTATATAAATATCTCTCTTATCTTATTTTCCCTTTTTCAACTTTTAACACTCATATTTTATTTTATTTTTATTTCTTTTCAAACTCTTATATTCTTATTTCTTATTTTATTTCTCCTTATCATATCTCTATCCACTTGGATGTCACCTTGTATGAAAGAATATTTTGGAACAATGACAGAAGAATTATTACTTTACAATTTCAAAGCAATATTGATCTTTACAATCTATAAAGTAACTATTAATGATGCTGATATTTAAGACTAATACTTTATATCTGCTAATGAGTTATCTTAAGACTCTGATATAATCAATAGATTTTTGGTTAATGATTCAGAACTTTTTGAACCACCAATTAGAAAAGCTAAAGAATCAGTAGTCAACCTCACTACTCTTTTAGAAGAATTATTCATTGATAAATCAACATTTATACTTAATTCTATATTTGATAAGATTAAACTAGAAGATTTAATTAATCTGGAAAACTATTTGGATTATTTATTACAAGTGACAAATCAATAATTAATGATAATGAAAAAGGATCTTCCTTTATATCAACTCAAAAAGAAAAAGATATCACTAAAGAAATACCTCAAGAAAAATCTAAAGAGAGATCTTCTAACTTTGAAATTTGGAAGAATTAACTTGAAAAATTATTCAGATGAATATATATTGAAAAATTAGAGAACATCGAAAGTACAATTATTTATTACAAAATTAAAAAATTAATTAACAAATCTTCAAAGAAATACAAACTTCAACAATATAAATTAAAAAACAAACTTAATGAATCTCTTGAAATATATATTGAAGAGAAATTTTTCAAAATGCCTATAAAATATTTAATGATGAAAATCAAATTCAACAACAAAAGAATTCTTTGAATATTATTCAAATTTGATGAATGAAGAATTAAGAGATTAAAGAATTCTGAAAGAATCTTTAAAATTTTGTGAAACAAAATCTTCGAAGATGAATCAAATATTATATTTATTTTAATAATTCTATAATTAACAAATCTTTCAAAAATAGTAGAAAATATGAAAATTTTCAAAAATAGTAACAAAAACAACAAATTAATAAAAATTAGTATATATATATCAATTATTTAATAATCATATAATTATTATTATTATTTATCTTTTCTATCTTTATTTTCTATCTTTTCTACTTTTTTATCTTTATTATCTATCTTTTCTACCTTTTATATCTTTATTATCTACTCTTTCTACCTTTTATACCTTTATTAATTATCTTTTCTATCTTTTCTACCTTTGTTATTTACCTTTTTTACCTTTTATATATATCTTTTTATAATTTTATAATGTAGATAAAACTAAAATATATTGAGAAATTTTGTATAAATAGGAGTGCTTTTTCATGTTTTAATTGCATGTTTTCAATGCTTAATAAATTTTAATTTTGATACAATAAGTTAACAATTGTCTTATTGTTATAAAATTAATATTTATTCTTGTATATTCTTCTGTTAAAACAAGTTGTCTGACAAAAATAATTTGTTGATTGAACTTTAAATCTTGTAATTCAAGTCACCTTTCATAAATCTTGAGCAAGATCAAGAAACTGAATATTAATTTGTGTAGAATTGAATTTTTGATTATTACTTTATTTTTAGATTTGAAAAAAACAGTTAAGTATTTTTGGATAAGCATATTGATTTGTTATAGCATTATTTTTGGTATAGTTATGCACCACAACTTTAAATAAGTGATATTGATTTGTATAGTTATGCACTGTAACTCTAAATAAGTAATATTTCTTTTAGTTAATCATTTTCTTTAGTATTGAAAATACTAGAATGTACAACTACAAGTATAAAAACATCAACACTCTTTTCTTTAGTTAATAACTCTTATTAATTAATTATCTCTTTGAACACTCTCTCAACTCCTCTTTTCATCTTTGATAGAATTGTTTAACAATTTCTGTTGAAATTGGCACAGACTTAGATACTTATTTTTGCACTGATCAATTTTATTAGTCTATTTCTCTCTCCCAACTCATATAACTCTCTTACTAATAGTGAAAAAATTCTTTATTTAAAGTAATTATAACAGTATATGAAAATTGTTATAATTACTCTCTCTCTTAAAAGTCAATGTTCACATTGAATTAAAAGTATACTTTTTCAAAAGCTTGAAATTTTCTATTGTATTTTTGAGATTATTCAAAGATTCCCAAATAAAATCATATAAAGGATATCCAGCTCATTTTATAAGATATTGTAGTTGTTTTCTTACTATGCACTTGTTCAAAATATTTTTAACTTCATATTCTTCTTCATTGTCTAATGTAATAATAGCAGGTGATAGTATTGATCTATTAAATTCATCATCTTCATTATATAACTTTAGTAGCAAAATAAAAAAACTGGATGTATTTTCATGTTGTTTGGAAGTTCTAATTTGTATGTAACTGGTGAAATTTTTATATTGAATGATCAATATATTTAGCATTTAACTTTCTTATTAATCTTTATTTATTAATAAGTGTGTTGATAAAGCAAGTTGATAAAAGAACTTTTTGATCAATTTCAAATTCTTCAAATTTGTAATATTAATTTGCATATTTTTGTTATCTGTTCTGAGCTTCTATCAATGTATCTTTTGCTATTTTTATTATGGTATTCCAGTATTTCAAAAATTCTTGAGAAACTACTACTTTATTGTTAGCATTAATAGTGATAGGTGTAAAAGATGATTGTTTACAATTTAATTCAAATAGAATATATTGAATGGATACTTATTTACTATTGTTGTAAGCAAATTCTGTAGCAGCTAAATATTTATCCCAGTTATCTTGCTTGTATGTGATAAAAATTCTAAGCATTTCTTTCAAAGTTCTATTTAATCTTTCAGTTTGACCATTAGTTTGTGGATAAAAAGCTGTCAACATAGTCAATTTAGTATCTAATTAATTAAATAATGACTTCTAAAATTGACTAATAAATTTAATATCTCTACACACCCCTACAGTATATTACTGGAAATTTCAAAAATGAATTTGTCACTTTGTAACCCGATATCTCAACATCCAGTGATCCTATTCGAATACAAATATCACCACTAGATTCGTCTCGACTATACGAATCTAATGATGATATTTGTGTTCGAATGGAATCACTGGATGTTGAGATATCGGGTTACAAAGTGACAAATTCATTTTTGAAATTTCCAATAATATACTGTAGGGGTGTGTATCTGAAATAATAATTTTTGGTAATTCATGTAATCTAAATATTTTATTAAAGAATATTTTTGCAATATCTGATATTGTAACTGTAGTATATGTTAAAACAAAGTGTGTTCTTTTTGTAAATTTGTTAACAAAAACAACAATAGAGTCATAGTCTTGTTTGGTTTTTAATAGTTGTACTATAAAATTCATTATAACTTGTTCCCATTTGTTTTGAGATATTGAAAGAGGTTGTAATAATTCACTTGGTTATTGATTATTGCTTTTATTACATTGACATAATTCACAACTGGTAACTTATTTATAAATACTTTTGTTTATCTTTGACTAATAAAATTATTAATTGATATTAGTATATATTTTGTCAATTCCAATATGTTCAGTGATTGATGTATCATAATATTTAAACAAGATTTTTGTCTTCAAACTTTTATCATTTGAAATGATGAGTCTGAATGTGTTCTTCAAATAAATTTTATCATCTTTCAATTCAAAATGATGAATTTTTGCTTGTTTTTTTGGTGTTATTTCTTCTACATGTTGCAATATCTTCAAAATTTCTTTGAAATATGTGTTTTCATTGTATTTCTTAATTAGCTCATCTTTATTCATTAATTCAGTGTTGATAATACTAATATTAGTAAAATGTGTTTGATGAGATAAAGCATCTGCTACTATATTATTTTTTCCAGATTTGTATTTTACATCAAAGTCATTGGCTTGTAAAATTTTTAATCAGCATGCTTGTCTTTTGAATAAGTTATCTTGAGTTTTAATATATTTAAATAAAGCATAATCAGTTACTACAGTAAACTTTTGACCTTCCAAATATAATCTTCAAAGTCTAATTGCATGTATGATGGCTAGCAATTCTTTCTCATGAATTGAATAGTTTTGTTTAGCTAAAGTAAGTTTTCTTGACTCATAGGTAATTGGTTATTCATCTTTACCTTAATTTTGACTTAGTATTGCTTCAATAGCATATTCTAAAGCATCAATAATCACTGTAAAAGATAATTTTGAATCTGGTAGTATCAAAATTGATATTGTGATTAAATATTATTTCAAGGTTTCAAAAGCTTGTTGTTCTGTTTTTTGCCAATTATATTCTTGATCTTTGTGTAAAAGCTTTGTTAATAGTGATACAATTATTGAAAAGTCTTGTACAAATTTGTAATAATAGCTTGCTAAGTCTAGGAATAATCTTAACTCAGATATATTTGTTGATTTTGATCAGTCTTTTATTATAGTAATTTTATATTGATCAACTGAGATTCCATCTGCTAAAATAAAATGATCAAAATATTCAACATACTGTTTGAATTCATATTTTTTCAACTTGACATACAATTTGTTCTCTTGTAATACTTTTAATACAGTCTTCAAATATTGTAAATGCTCTTTTTTGGTCTTATTGTAGATTAAAATATCATTCAAATAAATAATGACAAATTTATTCAAATATTATTGAAAGATATTATTTATGAGTGTTATAAAAATTACTGAAGCATTTATTAATTCAAAAGGTAGAACCAAAAATTCAAAGTGTTCATATCTTGTTCTAAATGTAGATTTATGAATATTTTCATTTGCAATACGAATTTGGTGATATTCAGAATATAAATCAAGCTTTGTAAAGTATTTTATCCAACTAATCTATTCATGAGTTCATTTATATAAGGTAATAGATATTTATTCTTGATAGTAATTTTGTTGAAAGCTCTATAGTCAACACATAGTCTCAAAGTTTCTTCTTTCTTATGAACAAATAAAACTGGTGCTCCAAATGGTAATATACTTGAATGAATAAAATCTTTATTCAATAAGTCAATTAATTAAGTCTCAATTTATTCATTTCTACAAATGACAATTTATATATTTGATGAGATAGTAATTTACTTTTAGATATTAAATCAATTTTGTAATTAATAGATGAAAGTTTTGCTAATAGTTCTTTTGGAAAGATATCTGAGAATTGTTGAATTATTTTGTGTGCTTCTGGTATTAATGTCTTTTTTTTGTCTTCAATATTAGATAAATATATTACAAATAATTCAGCATTATTTGAACAATTGAATAATTATTAATGAGTAATATAGATGGAATTATAACTAGATGAATTTGAATCAATGTTTGCTATGACTTTAATAGATTTGTTATCATAATTGGTTATTTCTCCAGTCAATAATTGAATTAGTATGAAAGAGCCATAATTTTTCAAGTATCAAATTATAATATTGTAAATTGAGAACTTGAATATTGATTCCAGAAGTTTTATAAGTATTTAATTTCAAGTTTTGAATGTTAACTATAGTTGTAGTTGTAATTTTTTTGTCATCAGCCAATTTTATTGTAATTGATTATATTTTCTCAGCTTTAATATAATTCTTTTGAATAAATTTTTCATCAATAAAATTTCTTGATGTATCACTATTTAGTAAAATTCAAGCATCTTTTCCATTAACTTGCTTATTAAATTTCAATAACCTTTCTTTATTATTAGTAATATAAGTGAATTTTACTCTTTTATTTTGTTGTTTAGTAGAAGTTTCTGCAATCTCTTCAATGTTATTCATTCTTGTCTTGCCTTTTGAATAGCAATTTTTAGTGAAGTGAGCTGGTTTGTCATATTTATAATAATTATTTTTGATTTTATTATTTTTGAAATTGTTAGAAATAAAATTTTTCTTGAATTGTTCAGCATGATCCAATTCTATGTGTATACTATAAAGCTATTTGATATATTATAACTGAATTTTAGAGTTATTTTGAATGGTACTTTGTGAGATGAGTTATTGTTGAGTGATTTACCAGTATTAAATATAACTATATTATATTTAATAGCTAGTTTTCATGTGTCTTCCAAATTTTTTGATGCTTGATAACTTATTTCTATTTTTGTTGCTGGTTTCAATTTATCAATAAAGTAATAACTTGATCTAGATCACCCATATTTTAAATTTATTCAACAAGATTTCTGAACTTGGTATCATATTCTTGAATTGTATCAGTTTGACAAAGTTATTTAAGTTATCTTCTCAAATACTATTGATAGTTTGATGATTGAAAAACATTGTGTAATTCTTGTATGAAAGTATCAAAGTCAGTAAAGATGGAATTGGTATTATTAATATTTGTCTTTAACTTATTGAGATATAGTAAAAGGTTACATCTTCAAGATCAGTAGATACATAATTTATTTTTGCTTTATTATTGATAACATTTTAAATGGTGAAGATATTTTTAATTCTCAATAACCAAATCAAAACATTTTTATTTGGTTCACCTTTATAGATTGGAATTTTGACTGAAATTTTGAATTGTTGTTTCCACCATTATTTATAATAGGTGCTTGATCATTACTACTGCCAGTAGCATTTTTATTTTGTTATTGTTGTAACTATTGAAGCTATTAGTTTTGTATTTCCAATTGGTTTTGATGAAATTGAATATCGTTAGTAAAAGTTTGTTGCTGTTTTAATAAAGAGGCAAATCCATTTATAAATTATATAAATTGTTGTTGATCCATTATAATATGTATGTTGGTGAGTGTAAAGTATAAGTATTTAAGATGTGTGTATAAAGTGTGTATGTAAAGTGTATTTGTAAAGTGTATATATTATAGCTTTAATAATCTTTATCTACTGCTATCAAGTTATAAGAATACTTTCTTATATGTAAAATATTAAAATAAATTTATTAATTATTATAAATAAATTATATTAATTGAAATAGTTTTCAGTTTTAATTTTAATAAAGCTTATTTCTTTATTTATTAAATAGTAAAAAGATCTAAAGAGCTATAATACTGAACAGAGATATTTAAATATATAATTAAGATTTAACAAATTACAAATAAATTAATAATAAAATAGAGAGCAATTGGTTTTAAATTATTAATCTTAAAAATAATGCATCTTCAAGTTATGCTGTACTTAATAAAATATGTATAAAATATAAATAATAATAAAATATAATTAATATGAATTTAAAAATAATAAAAAAAAAGATAAAAAGAAAAATAATTAAAAATAAAGTGTGTTTAAATTAATAATGTGATCTATATTTTATATCTAATCTATTTAGTGAAATATTAAAAAGTATTAAATATTAATTTTTAATATGTTATACAAAAAATGATAAATATAACACAAAAAATAATAAATATAATACAAGAAATTACAAGAGTATATAAAAATTGTTACATTCTAGTTATTATTAGAGATATTGAAATTGTCATCTAATTTAAGTAATATGCTAGTCCAATGCCAAAATATTACTGGAGCAATATTTTCAAAAAGATCATATATAATATCTATTAGAAAATTATCTGAAAACCTTACTAACTTCAATTTTAGAAAGATACTTCAGCTATTTATACCAATAATCTTTATTGATTGTATATAATTGGCTTTTGATCCAGAATTTTTAATGGTATCAATATTCTAATGAGTTCTTTCTGGCAAGATATTGAATGTATAGTGGATACTAGTTAATCATTTTGAAGATAATAATGAATAATATATGTGTTTGTTATTTACATAATAGATTTCTCGCAAGTAACAAAAGCAATATCTCTGATATGAATTATATTCAGTAATGTATATTACTTTTGCTAAAATAGGAAAATTGCTGGATCAACTCAGGATATGTGTACATAATATAAAATTTTTATTACTTTTGGTATTATAGCACTGAACTCTATTTGTTATTCAGAAAAAAATTAGAATTTATATGAATTTACAATTTAAAAAGTTATTATCAGCACAGATAATAACTTTTTGAACTGTAAATTTGACAAAAAAGCAGAAATTATCTGAAAAGAAGAAGTTTTGTTATCTTGTAACTGCTTCAGTTTATTAATCAATAGTCTAAGAAATAAGTTAAAGTTCTTTGGAGTCTTAGGATCCAAAAATATTATAGCAATTATTAGATTTTTCTGTTTGACATGAATTTCTGATGGAAGATTTGCATTAATTAAGAGAATTATCCCAATAGAGTTACATTGTGATAATTCATAAAAAAACTGGCTCTTGTAAGATTTTTATAGCATAAATTATTGAAAATATCACCAATTTTGTTTTCAGCAGAATATTCATCAGTATTTATATATTTATTTCAATATTAAAGCAGTTATACTTATTTCTTATTATTATATTGCATTTATAACAAATTTATAACTAATCAATATGCAGCTTTTTCTGGCTCTCAGATAACTTTTCTCAGTTTTTGCCAACTTTGTATTGCTCTTTGTTATATGTGAAGTACTGATCTTTATTAGTATTCTCTCCAATAAATATTATGCAAAAGTTAACATAGTAGTCAACAAGATTTGATTCAATCAGCATCTATTTTCCAAGAAACTTCTGAACTTTGTATAAGATAATATGTAATATTTTCATTACTTCCAATATTTCATTGAATGCTGTCTCTGAAATATTATGCTAATCTTTTATTTTAAGGAGCCAGAAATCTTTAATTATCTTTTCAGATAATTCTGTATAAAAACAGGAACAAAAGATTTTATAAAAAAATTTTCAGGAATAAATAAGAAAATAAAAAAATTGAATCAAAGTTATCAAGATCTGATGAATACTCTCTTTTCTAGTAGGCTAAATTCTTCCTTCGATTCTCCTTCCATCATATTAAATTCATTCTCTGATTTTTCTTCTAATAATTCAGAAGAAATATTATTCTCATTATCTGAATCTATTAGATTATCTTCAGATACATTCTCTGATTCTTCTTTCAATAATTTGGAAAAATATCATCCTCATCATTTGAATCTATCAAATCATCTTCAGATAGGTGCTGTTGCTTCAGATTTTCTGCTGATTGTTCTGAAACTTCAATTTCTATATATTCTAAACTTTCAGTTGATTATCTAACTTCAGTTGATATTTTTGCTTAACTATACAAAAAACTAGAAGAAATAGACATATTATCCAGAATAAAAGCAATTAATGAAATATGATCTGGATCTGAATATTCTTTTTCAATTTTTATATGAATTGAATGTGTTTTATGAGTGATAAGTTTGCTTTGATTATTTGTTTCTTTCAGACAATTAACACAAGAACAAAGAATTTTATCAGTCATATTAAAGGAATATTTTTGTAAAAAAAAAAAATAAGGAGAAAGAGAGAAACTTGTCTTTATTTATAACTTTAGAAATATCTAATTTAAAATGTTAATTAAACTTTTTTTATAATTTATAATTATAAATATATATATACTTTCTGGAATTTATTATTTTTACTATATTTATTATTTATCATAATATATTACAGTGATTTAACACATTATAGGGATCCAGAAAAGTTGTGATCTAATATATTCAGATAAATACAGCAATACTATAATATATCTGGCTAAATAATTGGATTACTGCAATATAAGAAATAAATTAATAAACTAAATCATTTAATAAAATTAGCTATTTGAAACTCCAGATCTTTTTCTGATATTTCATTAGATATAAAAAAAATCTGATATGATTAATAGATATATCAATCATGTCAGATTTTTACCTGATATTTGACTAATATATATTAATCACATAAATCACATCAGATTTTTGCTATCAAAATTTTATCAGATATGAAAAAAATCTGATATAATTAATAGATATATCAATCACATCAGATTTTTACCTGATATTTGGCTAATATATATTAACTACTTAAATCATATCAGATTTTTGCTATCAGAATTTTACCAAATATGAAAAAAATCTGATATAATTAATATATCTATTAATTATATCAGATTTTTATCTGATATTTGACTGATATATATCAATTACATTAGATTTTTTTCATATCTGGTAAAATTCTGATAGCAAAAATCTGACGTAATTTATATAGTTAATATATATTAGCCAAATATCAGGTAAAAATTTGACATGGTTAATATATCTATTAATCATATTAGATTTTTTTTATATCTGGTAAAATTCTGATAACAAAAATCTGACATAGTTTAGATGATTAATATATATCAGCCAAATATTAGATAAAAATTTAATGTGATTAATATATCTATTAATCATATTGGATCTTTATTATCAGAATAAGAATGCTTGCCTAAATTCTTTCAGAAAAATATCATCATAATTTTAACAGGTTATACACTAATTGTTAATTAAAATTTTGACATAATTTCAATTACAATGAGTTTTAAAATTTGTCAGAATTTCAGTGAGCTATTTACTAATAGTTTATTATAATTTTGACAGAATTTTAACAATCACTAAGGAATTTTGGCAAGCAATCTTATATCAGAATATGAAAAAAATCTGACATGATTTATATGGTTGATATATATCAGTCAAATATTAGGTAAAAATTTAACGTGGTTGATATATCTATTAATCATGTCAGATCTTTACTATCAGAATATGAAAAAAATCTAATGTGATTAATTTTTTCAGATATTATAAAAATGATCTTTACCTTCTTTCTTTTTTTATTTTTTTTTAAAAAAGAAGCTTTTCTCAAATCAACCAAAAACCAATTACAAATCAATCACTTAAACCAATTACTCAAATCACTTTAATTCCAAAATATCAAGCTATAACTTATCTTTCAATATGCATAATTTAACTGTTCAACAATATATAATCTTATTTTTGCAACTTTTAAATGATACTACTATGCTTAACATCTTCTCATTAGAACAAAAACATCAAATACATGAGCATCTCAATTTTTCAAATTTGAACTTAATGTAGATTATTTTATTTATTGGCATTATAAATAAATATGTAAGATTTTCATGTATTTTTCATCAATTTAAAAGATTATTAAACTTTTACTTTAGCATTTGAAAGATTCGAGTTTAAATTTGTACAAGCAAAAAAAATTCGTCAAAGTGAAAGAAGAAAATAAAAATATAATGTGGCCAGAATTCTTAAACATGAATAAATGAGAATTTGAAGCTCATCAGATATTTTTTCAAATTTTCTTTTCAAGCTTCCCATTACTTATTTTGCTATTGTTATTATTTTTAGAATTCATTAAGAAAATAAGCAAAATCTCAGTTCGAACTTGAACTTCTATTTATTGTTCAGACAAGATTTCAGCAAATATGAAAAAGTCATTGAGAAAGTAATAAATAGGTGATTAAATTCAAGAAAAATTACATCTAATTATTTTAATTTTTTTATTTTTTTTAGTTTAAAGTGAATAATCTGATCTTTTCAAACTCAGAAATGACTTCTCATTAAATGAGATATTAAAAATGATTTGTAGTAGCTGGTATAACAAACTACATAAAAAGCAAGTAAAAGAGAAGAAACTATTACCATCATCAAAAAAGAATTCAAAAATGATATTACCACCATTATGCTGATATCAAAAATCTAGCTCTGATAAAGATTCATTACGCTGACAATGAAAATTCAGTCATAAAGATCTTTATCAGAGTTCAGATCTTTAAACAATATATAAAAAAATTATCAGAACTCTGAAGAATATTTGATAAAGAATTAAATAAATATTTGCTTATGTTACTGACAAATGAGGCATCATCATGATTTATCACCATATATAGAGAAGAAGAAGAAGAAGAAGAACCAGTGGCATCAACATCAAAAAAATCCAAAAGTTCAGCTGTGAGAGCTGAAACATCACCACCAAAAATTACCAGTTCATTGTTATCTTCTACAATAATCATTCAATTGCTATCAAAAAAAATATCACCAAAAAGTAACTGGCTATCTTCTGTTTTACCTAAGGTTGCTTGCTGAAATCTCTTAGTAACTGCTGAAATTCTGTCAAAATTATAATAAACTATTAATAAATAGCCCACCAAAATTCTGATGAGTTTTGAAACCCGTCATAACCAAAATTATATTGAAATTCTAATTAACAATTAGTGTGTAATCTGTCGAAATTATGATGATATTTTTCTGAAAGAATTTAGGCAAGCATCCTTAATTTCACCAAAAAATAACCATCATCTATTAACACCAACACCAGCATCAAGGTTCACTAAAAAACTGAAAATAGTTGAGATTGAAGATATTTTATAAATATATTATTTTTAGTTATTTTTTTTATTATAAATCATTTGGAAGCAAAAATAGATGATGATGAATGTGAAGAAGAAATGAAAGATAAATGGAAAGAAGACAAACTGGAAGAGCAAACAGATGACAAACTGAAAAATGATGATGATAATGATGATAATAATAACTATATTATTTCAAAAAAAAGAAGAGCTAAAGGTAAGTTAAGTAATTATTAAATTTTTATTTATTCCTTTTTGTTCTTTTTTTATTAAAGATTAAAAGCAAGCTTCAAAAAATAAAGGCTAAGCAGAAATATGAAAGAAATGAGGAAGCTAGAAGAGGAAGAGATGAGAAAACTAGAAGAGGTGATGATAGTAATAGAAGAGTTATAACTTGTTTCTGAAGAGTATTCAATAAAGAAAAGAGACATACAAAATAGGTAAGAGAAATTGTCAGTTTATCTGAATAATGATTTTTGTAGCATTTGCTTTTTTTTAGGTTAGATTTCTATCAGTTTGGCTCTAACAAATATCTTTCTATCACTACTTCATTTTTATTTATTATTCCAATTTTATTTTGACTTTTTTACTTAATATTTTGTTCATTATTCTGACTTTTTTTATTTATTATATCAACTTTTTTTATTTACTATATCAATTTTATTCTGACTTTTTTTATTTATTATACTAACTTTATTCTGACTTTTTTATTTATTATTTTATTCTGACTTTTTTTATTTAATATTCTGGCTTTTTTTAATTCACACTTCAATATTTCTCTATTATTAATTCTGATATTTCTTTACTATCAATTCTAACATTTCTTCACTATAATTCTAACATTTCTCTACTATTAATTCTAATATTCTTTACCATCAATTCCAATATTTTTTCACTATAATTCTGATTTTTCTCTATCACAATTCTGACTTTTCTCTATTACAATTCTGACTTTTCTCTATCATCAATTTTGATATTTCTTCACTACAATTCTGATATTTCTTCACTACAATTCCAACATTTCTTTACCATTAATTCTGATATTTCTCCACTATAATTCCAATATTTCTTTATCATCAATTCTGATATTTCTCTACTATCAATTCTAATATTTCTTCACTATAATTCTAATATTTTTCCAATTATTATAAAAGCAATAGAACATTTAAATGTAAATATATAGAATATTTAGAACAATAAATATATAGAACATTTAGAACATTTAGAGCATAATCTATAATAAATATAATTTTATATTCATCTAACTTTTACTTATATTCTGACTCTATTCTGGAAAAATAAAAAAAGATCCTATCTAACTTGCATATAAATTCTGACTTTATTCCAGAAAAATATCATCTAATTTATATATATATTCTGATTATATTCTGAAAAAATAAAAAAAAAGATTTTATCTAACTTGCATATATATTCTGATTTTATTCTGGAAAAAATAAAAAAAGATATTATCTAACTTGTATATATATTTTGACTATTCCAGAAAGTATTAGATATTTTTCTGGAAATTTGTTAATAAAATCATTGAATTTCTGGATTTAAATCAAATATTAAAAATCAAAAAAAATCTAGAAATTTTCAGACTCAAAAATAGAAAATTTTTTGGATCAAAAATGATTTATTTTTTTACAGAATCAGAAAAGCATCACAAAGTGTTTGCATCCAATTTAATCAAAATATTATACTTTAAAGAAAAAAATTTCTCCCTATAAACTCTCCTTCCATATATTTATCTTTTTTATTTTGAATTCCTCTTGCATACACACAGGTTCAAAAAGCTTTTATCTGTGTGAGCATGTTTTGAATAATATATACTTTACACAGATTCAGTTGGTAGAGCAAATATATAGCTATTTCTCTATAAGTCATATTAAAACCAACTGCTCTTTTTGCTTTATATTTGTCACTATTCAATCTGAGCAGGTCATGTTCTTTAAGTAGTTTAGATATATTCTTTACTAGCTCTTTGAGAAATAAATGTATTATATAATTATATAATAAATTTACACTAGTTACTATATAAACTTCTCTATCTTTGAATTCTTGGATATTTAGCAAGATTTTTGCTATATTTTAAATATATATAAATATTTCACAATGTCAAGTGCACAGATACCCTGCAGCCACTATATTTTCTTGTTTTAGCTTTTCAATTTCTCTCTTTTTTATTTTAAAATATTCTTGAAATATTAAGAAAACTAACTTGAACATGAAATCCAGAGCTTTCTTGCCAATGCAATTTTGATAAACTGCACATATAAGACAGCCTGTATTTGTATCATGCACTTCTGTCTCTTTATGTTTTTGAATCACGTTAAGCAATAGATCCTTAGCTCTGGCTTGCTCGATATCAAAAGTAAAAGCATTATTATTATCATATATCCATAATTTTTTTCAAAGTAGCACTTTTAAGATAATCAGGAAGAGAGCTTAAAAGTTGAATAAAAATCTTTTTAGGCTTTAGAAATGCTTTTTCTGTGAGCAGATTTAAAAAATTAAATCATTCTGCTATAGTTAAGATAAAAAAAGAGCTAACTTACAAAATTTCTTTTCAGATATCTAAGTTTGACTTTAGAACTTGTTATTTTTTCATGCAGGCTTTGAAAAGCTAGTGTTATTGTTGTAGAATTTTCTGTTTTAGCTTTTGTTGGTTGTGCTTTCAAAAAATTCATGAATTTTTTTCAAAGGATTTGTTGTATTATCAATTTTTTGAGTGTGTTAATGTATTAAATAATTAGAATATGAGTAATACTAAATATATTTTGATCTTTGTTATGAGAGGTTTCTGTTATTATCTCTATAAGCTCATGAAAGATCTCATAAGGCTCAGTGACAGTGATAACAAAATCAGCTTTTTGCACTTCAGCCAAATAGGTTATTAACTTTTCAAATAAAGACTCTGTATATACATAATATAAAAGAAGTTTTTAGCTTTTGAATATCTTTTGATAAATTTCTTCAGAAAATTCAAGCTGCAAGTAGTTTTATTCTCAACTTTTCTAAAGGAATACCAATAGTGCTTTATATTTAGTGAGTTTTTATTTCTATACATGCAACAATTTCCATCTATTGATGCAGTTTGTTTGTATTTTTAGAAAGATTCAAAAGCTGCTTGCTACTCTTGTTTGGAGTCATTTTTAATCAGAGCAAAATAAAAATTAATTGCTTCTGACTTGCCAGAAGAGATTCTGCAAGACTTGCCTTAATATACATCCTCATCTCTCTTATATACACATCTATTAATATAGTCTGCCTGTATGTTCAAAAAGGTGCAGATACTGCTTGCTGCACTTGTTTGAAGTTATTTTTGATCAAAGTAAGGTTGCTTGCCGAAATCTCTTAGTGATTGTCTAAATTTTGTCAAAATTATAATAAACTATTAGTAAATAATCCATCGAAATTCTGACGAATTTTGAAACCCGTC
>CAJVPL010000943.1:0-18167 GCA_910591945.1 Ambispora gerdemannii | reverse complement strand
ATAATAATAATAATAATAATAATAATAATAATAATAATAATAATAATAATAATAATAATAATAATAATAATAACAATGAGAAACGAGAGAGGAAATAAATCAACATACGCCGTTCTCGTGCTTCATTATCAAGAATTTGAATCAGCTTAGTT
Organism: Ambispora gerdemannii; assembly: GCA_910591945.1. Classification (NCBI taxonomy): domain Eukaryota; kingdom Fungi; phylum Glomeromycota; class Glomeromycetes; order Archaeosporales; family Ambisporaceae; genus Ambispora; species Ambispora gerdemannii. The sequence goes on along the minus strand of CAJVPL010000943.1, from coordinate 18,015 downwards.
GAAAAATCAAAAAAATCAATCGAAATATTTCATAATAGTATGCGTAAAAATAAGAGTTAAAAAATAAAATACCAAATTTTGTCTAGTTTCCTCTTGTTGTCTACAAAAATGATCGAATATTAAATCAAATAATAGCGTTAGCTAAACCCATTCATTCAAAAAATGTAATACCGTTTTTGCTCAGTTTCTTCCTCTGAGCTTTTCGCGTTGCCAACATTGTGACCAACTGACTAGTTCGAATAGATGATTCATTCGAATAATTCATTAATTGATTACTCTATGCAAGCGAAGAACATTTGAAAAGTATAGCATTCAGTATTACGGGTCCTCCGGCACGAGCCTGCAATTCGCGTAATCGAGTTTGTCTTATTGCTTCAAGTTCAGCGTCCTCCATTATTGTTTCGGGAACAATTCACTTCTCAATAAATTTAAAAAAAAGAATCGCGATAGGAATTTTATTTGAAATTAGCGTCATTGTTTGCAGCACAAATAATATAGACTAACCAATTCAATAAAAAATCTCGATTATCCCTATTAAGTAACATTATTGTTTATAGTCTGGGTAATTCATCACTTTTGCTCATACAAGAAAAAATGGACGATAATAACAATTGTAAAGTATTTATACCTGGAAAAACGCATGAAGCTAAATTTATAGTAACAATCTCTATAAATTTATGAAATGAGATTCGTATGCTAATACTGCATGTTAAACTAATATCTACGCGTTTCGTGAACTCTTAAAGTTAGCGCTGCAGAAATCCAACGTCTCTATAAACGTTTTATGAAACTAGATAAAGATAAGTCGGGTGCTGTTGATCGTGAAGAATTTCTCTCCATTCCGCAGATTGCAAGTAACCCACTTGCGTCGAGAATGATTGCCATATTTGATGAGGATGGTGGTGGTGATGTCGACTTTAAGGAATTTTTATCTGGACTAAGTGCATTTAGCGTAAAAGGAAAGAAGGACGATAAATTGCGTTGTGAGTTTAAGTAATTTACAATTACATGCCTGCAAATTATCCTATTATTATAAATATTAATCTATAGATTTTTAAATAGTCGCATTTAAGGTATATGACATGGATCGTGATGGGTATATATCTAACGGTGAACTGTTTCTTGTATTGAAAATGATGGTTGGTAATAATCTCAAGGATAATCAACTCCAACAAATCGTTGATAAAACTATAATGGAAGCTGACAAAGATATGGATGGAAAAATTTCTTTTGAGGAATTTTGTTCGATGATTGAATCAACCGATATAGCAAAAAGCTTAACGTTGACAGAATTCTAGATTATTATTATTATTATTATTATTATTATTATTATTATTATTATTATTATTATTATTATTATTATTATTATTATTATTTGTATAGTATATAACATGAACAAAAACAATTTGAAGGCATGAAAAATGATGAGTATCATTATAATGTACAAGAACCATTATTTATCTTTCATTAAATAATTTATAATTTAGATAATTATATGCTAGAAATTTTTGTTTTAGAAAAAGGTCAATAACTGTTTTTAGATTGTTGTTGCTATTATTATTGGTTGTTATCATCATTATCATTATTATTATATCATCATCAATATTATAATTATCATTCTCATTCTCATTATCATCATTATTATTACGATTGTTATTATTACAATAATTTATATTAAAATCTATAAACTCGTACAAAAAAATTTGATCCAACCTTATTTTAATTAAAAGATAATGGAATCCGTTAAGCGTCAATTCTTCTTTCTTCGAATTGAAAGGGAGTCTTATTCTCGCCCCCTTGTTAATTGGTAAATCTTGGTGTGATTCTGTAGAATCATCTAATTTACGAAAGATTAACTTAAAAACCTTCCTTCATTCAACAATCAATCCTTTCGGGAGAGATATTATCACCTAATTAATGAATGCCCTTGAAAATTTCCTTCTTTACCTTCGATAATGATGACTATGAATCTGAGGATTTACTACTAAAGTACAGTTGTATGTGGCGTTAGATTGTCTTTCTCAATAATCACCAACCATTGAAGAATAACGAATATCTCAACTTCAAACAACTCCAATTTTTTCATTCATTCATTTAAAAATTGGTGGTCTGTTTGGTTGATTACGTTTCAATCGTATAAATAACCAATCTATGGCTTCTCTCACCCCATCCCTAAAAAAATCAATTTTATAATTCATTATGATGTAGCCAATTAAATTATCCGTCTCTACTCAAATTTATATTTACCCTTCTAATGCTGAAATTGCTAATACCCGTGAATCCCTCGCTCCTAATCTCAAAGAAATTTTATTGAAAATCTCTTTAATTTCCTCGACTTTGAGTGAATCAGGTACATCTTGTTTGTTTGCTAGCATTAAAATTGGAATTCCCTCTGTCATATCACTTGTAATTATTCTTTCTATGAAGACAGACGAATATAGTTATAAAAAAGCAGATTAAAAAAAAATCATCTAATTAACATTATATAATTGTCGTTTACCAAAGGCTTGTTTACATTCTTCGATTCTTTCTTTATCCGTCGAATCAAGTACAAATACGATCGCATGGCATTCTGCATAATACTTTTCCCAGAGACTACGAAGTTCGGCTTGCCCACCTAAATCCCAGAAATTAAGCCGTGCGCGACTCAAATCAATTTTGCCAACTTCATTAATCAATTATTTTCAAAAAAGTTATTAAGAGACTAAGTTATCGGAAATTTCAATTGGAGAAATGAGTAAAAAAAGCCATACTATTTAATCCCACCGTTTGAGTAATCTTATCTGGTGATAAGCCAACTACACCGTTAAATATCGATTTGATTCGTTCTAATAATGTCTTTGAATTCATTTATTTATATTAATTATTAAACAGTGAAAGCATTAATAAATAATTATTTAAATTGTTTTACCGTTTTCCCTGCTTTGTCCAACCCTAGCATTAAAATGTAAAACTCCTCTTTTCTTGTCAGATACTCATGCAGACCACTGAACAGTGTATACATGATTAGAAAGCTAAGTCAATTATTTCACTTCGAAGCCTCACAATAGGCAGACAGAAGTCACCTGAGTGAGCAACACAAATTTTGCGACACAGCGATCAAACAACAATTAGAGAAGTTGATCCCGTTATAAGTGGCCAGGTCGGCCTTAATTCTTTCTTATAACGAGGGTTTCTTCTATATATCGCGGTAATTTATTTAATGCTGATTTGGGTCGGGAAAAAACTCATGGGAATTTTCTTTTATCCTCAACATGAAACTTGTTTACGAAGAAATATCCTTTTCAGTCAAATCAATGTTATTTTTTGCTTTGAAATTTTTTGTATTATTAATTATAGTTTTTAAGTTAAAAAAAATTATTGAACCGTTCTTGCTCTAGTGTCTTGGTACAGGAATTAGATTAGGAATGTCGACATCGTATTAGAAATAAATAGAAAATATTATGATAGTAATAAATATTATGAGAATGATAATAATGACAGTAATAAAAATAAACATAAACATGCAAGTTTGTAAAGTCCTTTGGGAATTTTCTATTACGCTGCAAAAGCATAAAACGACGAAAGAAAAAGATTTAATAAATAAATTAAATAATTAAAACCAAAACTTTTGAGAATATTAGGTATAATAATTAAGGAATAAAACCGCCACTTGTCCCAACCGTTAAATAACCCCCCTTCCCACTTAGATCAAGTTTTTCCAAAAGTGTATGATATAAAAATTTATACGCCCAAATGTTTCCCTTCAGTCTTTTGAGGTCGACTATATAAAGCTCGGGGAGATTTTTGATTTTGCACAATTCAACCGAGAACCGGACTTCTTCACCTGAATCTACTGTCGGATCCCCGTATAATACTTCAGGGGTTGCGATTATGGAATTCGAATAATTGTTTGATGCAATCGTAGGTGCAGGTGATGTATTTCCAGGGGTAGTGACTGTCATATTTGGACCGAATTGAGGACTAGAAAGCGAACTAGGGTTAGCAACATTATTATTGTTGTTATTGCCAGCAATTGCAGGAACTGGCATATTCAAGGCCAGAGGTTCTTCATTAATGTGTGTAGTTAAGAAAGTCGGTGATGCGGAAGGGGTTAATTTTTTCTTGTAATTTCTTGGCGGGGAAGATGCAGTGGATGATACAGAATTTGAGGATGGGGACAATTGGCTATTGTTGGAACTTGCCCTACGTAATAATGTCTTAAAAGGCCCCGAAGAATATTTTCGCTTTTTCTTATCCGAACCTTCAATACTATTATTTTCCGAGATAGGAAGTGGATCCTTTTCTTTATCTTTACTTTTACCATTTTCTTTTATCGGTTGGATGACTTTGCGTTTTCTTCGAACGCATCGGACTTTGAATTCTCCTTCACGCTTGATTTCGATTCCCATGCTAACAAGCGTTTGTTTAACTATAATGAACACCTCGTAAGGTGGTCGTGAAGTTAAAGCTGATTGATCGACTGCACCATGATGTACTCGAAGTTTTGATTCGACATTAGCAAGGGAATTATAGTTAGAAAATGAGGAAGTACGTGAGGTATTGCTATTTAATGGGTTAGTGACTACAACGGTTGGAGGTGGACGTTTTGTCTTGTTAATTTTATCATTATGAGTAGTTCCATTTGCTCCATTTGGAACGGCCTCTTCTCGGAGTTTAGGCATTTTAGCAGGAGTTGGAAGAATGGGGCCATCACTTTTCGCTTTTAATATAAAAAAATAAATGCGATATATTAATTCATATATAGGATTTTTTGATTTGTGGTGTATGCTTTTATATTTACAAGTGATTGCTGAACTCTATTTTTATAGAAATCGGCCAAGTGATTTCTAACGAGCTATCATACAATATATACATAGTTTCGCTTACCCAAGGATTTTCTTCTGAACCAGTCCATGACTTTTTTCGCAGCACTTGAACTGCCACTAGTTGTAGAACCACTGATCGTTTTTCTCTTTTCTTTTATTGTAGTGCCTTGATTAGTGTGTGTTGCGATCGACTGAGTCAATGGGAGTTTTAATGAATCCACCATTAAGCTAAAAGCTTTTCTTTTGCCACCTCTCGAAGGTCGTTCAGGGAGACTATTAACATCATCGACAAGACTTGTGGTATCTGAACCACTGTCAATTGGCATATCTTGTATATTTTGACGTGGTATCGAAGATGATTGTAATTTTTCTTGCAATGCATTTGCAGACTGGGATTTTGTCTTTGCATTTAGTTGATTATTCTTGTTATTTGTGATGCCAGCATTAATACTAGAATTGGATGAACCATTTGTTGATGTTCCATTCTGAAGAACAAATCCTTTTTTATGTGAATTTTTATGTGCAGCCGTTGGCGGCGGTGAGATGGTAGGAATATTTAATATATTGGAAGGTGCTAGCGAGTCACGATGAAGACTGGGAACGGGAGGAAGTGATGATGATGGAGGAGTGGCTTTGGGTGGTATGAATTGAGCTTGTATACGTGAGTCAGCGGATGGATTTTTTGTTTTAGATTGAATGTTATAATTTGTAAGAAAATCGGGATTGCCAGAAGGAGGACCATGAACTGTAACGGGTCTGGCACGCGGAGCATCACGTTTTTTGGGTGTTTGTGAAGTACTACTTTTCTGTTCATCCAGTTGAATTTGTTGTTTTGAGTTGTGATATCCATTCAGAGGTGGTAATGTAACATGCTCAATGTCAAGTTGAGTGTAATTATTATTTTCAGATTTACTATTATGCACTTGATCACCCTCAAATAAGGTAAAAAGTCCGGATCCATTACCAGCAGGAGTTTTTCCCATAGTTGGAGTTTCTGGAGGTGTACTACCAGTATCACTACTTATAGAAGTAGCAGAGATAGTAGATGTTACACTATAATGTTTGTCTGATTGAGCATATAATGACGCATTAATCTTAGCGGGAGGTAATGATCCATTAATATAATTGCCATTAGAAAATCCTCCTTCTGTTACATCAGACAAGTCAAATTCTTCTGGTGGGGGCACCAAATTACTGTTGCCTAAACGTGTACCATCAGCAAACATAAACTCCTCGTCTCCCGGGTAATCAACGAACCCAGTACTATCTGGATAATCATATTCAACTTGAATTGTATGACGTTTGACGGCGTTAGATGATTGCATGCTATTATTATGTGTCTTGGAATCCGTCAAAAATTCCGTCGACAAGTAACCGTTACTGGGAACAGACATTGATGCCGGAATATATGTCTCAGGTGCTGGTGTATATGCTACCGGATTAGCAGCGGTCTAATATATATAAATATATATATATATATAAATGGGGAATTGTTTAAAATTAAATTAAAATCATTTGTTAATTATTCAATTCATGGTACCTCTAATTCTTGTACAGTAAAATCGAAAATAGCCGAATAAGGTGCAAGCCACCTAGAAAAAAGAATAGTATGTAAATCATCAAGTTCAATAACAATTAACAATATAAAGAATTTTCCAATTTACAAACCGATGGGACATTATTGCCCTCATATCACATCTTTTTACTGGATCAGGAACAAGCATTTTTCTTAGTAAATCTCTTGCATCCGGACTCACGTAATCCGGAAATACAAGAGGTGTATTAATAATATATTTATAAAGCAAATTGATGTTATCTCCGTCCGGGTTCAACGGATCATCGTCAAAGGGAAGATATCCTGACAGCATGGCATACTAAAAAATATGTAGAAAATAATTCGATATTAATTTATTAACAACAATTTTCAGAACTAAATTGAATCACCATTTACCAATATAACCCCACAACTCCAAATATCCACAGCACTTCCAACATAAAGTCCCTCACTAATGACCAGTTCAGGGGCGGCATAACATGGGCTTCCACAAGAAGTTGCCATCAAGTCAGCTTTGGCACTGTCAAATTGATTGGCAAAACCAAAGTCTGTAATAATAATATTGCGATTTCTATCCAACAACAAATTTTCCTAATAAAAACCTTAATAAGTATTGTTTTGATGCTATACACATTATGATTATTATTGGGCTTACAAGTTTGAGATCGCGATGTACAATATTCTTTTGATGTAGGTAATTTACACCACTGATCAACTGGGCAAACAGTCGGCAGGCATCTCGTTCCTTGAGATAACGATGTGCTAATATGTGATCAAAAAGTTCACCTCCTATATATATATATAAATATATATGTATATGTATATATGTATATATAAAATTTGTATTTTAGTATAATAATGAAATTACCAGATTTGTAATAAATTGAAATATGAAATTACCAGAAGCGTATTCAAGTATTATTCCGATATATCTTTCTGTCTCGAAGACATCATATAATCGTACAATATTGGGGTGCATAACGTTCTTTATTGAGATAAGAGGTTATTACCATAGACAATTTACTATATTGTAAAAATAATAATAGTAGAAATTTTACCCTTAGGACACCGATTTCTCTTTCAATTTTTTGAAGTCTAGACTGACTATCGACAGACTCTTTACGTATTAGTTTTATTGCAACCTGTTATCAATTGATGGTAATCAACAACACGCGTAAAAGAAAATAGAATAAGTTACCAAAAAGGTTAATTGGAGAAGGGGTTCGTAGATTGCAACTTTATATCCTTTAAGGAAAATTTCAATCTCTGTCACTCTGCTACAACTCCACCACCATCTTACCTCCTCTCCGGTGTCTACATGCATCCCCAGTTTAACTTTGCCGAATTCACCTTCACCCAAGGTCTGTAACAAAAGATACGGACCAAACATGTTGCCCCTACGTACTGAACTTTGTGTCAGTTGTGGAGGTTGAGCGAGGTCTGGAAGTCTGTAAGGAATTGGGATTGGTGTCGACACAGGGCGTCCTCGGGAAGACTGTTGCTGCTGGTGTTGTTGTACATTTTGATTTTGTGGTGTGAATATAGTTGCGGCCATGCAGAATTTTTAAAAACTGGGGATGCAAATGAGACAAAGAGGAAAATATAATATGGGAAAATTTCAAAAGGTTAAATAAAAAGGTAAGAAAAGTTTATTAGTTGTTTGGTAAAAAAAAAACAATGTTATCTGTTGTGTTGTTTGGGAATATAATTAATAATAAAGAGATAATAAATAATCTAATATATTCTGTGCACTTGAACGTTAATTTATTGATACTTTTTAATGTGTGCTACGACATTACCTTATTTATTGAATAATTGTCTCTTTACCATCACCACCACTCTAATACTAATGCTGGTAGTGGAACCAACCTACGGTCTTGTTATTATTACATATTAATTCTCACTGTCTTTGGGTCTACCACAATTTTATCGATTCAAAGGACATCTGTGTGTGGTACATTATTGTAGTATGTATATCTAAAAATAGCATATCGATATAATACAGGGCTAAATTAAGTGATTTCTATTCTAACTCCATAAAAATAAATGGAAACCAAGTATGGCATAATTATTTAAAAAGTTAGTGATTTATTTAGTTAAGAGATAAAATTATTGATCAACATACAAATACTTTTATTTTATTTTCTTTTCAATCAATTCGTTCAATCCTTCTTCTCTTGAAATCTTTGCAGCATATCCAAGTTCTCCTCTCGCTTTTTCATCATTCAATCGATAATCATGATAAAGAATATACAAAGGTTCCCTACTGAACCCATCGAAAACCCATTTGGTACCATACCCTAAAAACGGTATCCATTCCACAAACGTGAAGATACCGAAAATCAAAGATTGTGGTGCCCGAAGTCTGTTAAATGGACGCATCACTTTTTTCAGATCATACGCAGCACCAACGTACATCTCCACAAAATCCTCGATCTCTATATCGCTTTCGCGATCTTTGAATTCGTAAATCAGCGAGGGTGTTGTTTCGACAGTTGATGCGCAGTAAATTGATTCACACGCGTTTGTGATGTGTTGGATAGAGAGCGGATATGCCGGAGGAGAAACTTTCCAGATGGGATTCTTTTGTAGACGATAGATCTGTGGTAGGAGCACATCATCATCTTTACCCCATAGCCAACCTAGTCGAAGAATAACTACATCATTGAGTTTCGAGTTTGCAACAAGGGCCTCAGTTAAATGTTTGGATTTAGAATATGGTGCCCAATCAGGTAATACATCTCCTGGAATATGATTTGCTATTTTTGCAGTGAATGAAGAAATATGAACAAGACGTGGTGGGTCAACAGATGCTGGAAGTGATTTCAGAATATCAACTAGTATTTGAGTTCCTTGAATGTTTATTTTTTCAAAATCTTCAAAAAATCCCCAAGGTTTGACCTAATAATAATTCATCAAAAATAAAATAACAATAATACGATGTTGCTATTATAAACTAAAATAGTAAGTCAATGAAAAATACCTTGGCAGCTAAATGCACTATTACATCTGCTTCATTAACACCTTCCCTTAATGCATCTTCATCATGCATGTCACCCCTAATGATTCGAACTCTTTCTCGACCATTACGAGCATTTTCAGCAGCTCGCAATATTCGATCGTCCGCAATGCTAGAGCGTGATAAAACAATTATGGAAAGGCGAGGGTCTTCTTTAAACGCGTATTCGATAAAGTTGCGCCCAAGGTAACCAGATCCACCCGTGAGAAATATTTTCATAGTTCGGGATACAAATTAGCGCAAAAGGCTTTTTCTGATAATTAAAAAAACAAAGTGATCAAAACTGTGTGGGACCATAGCAATAGTGAAAAGACTTGAACAGCAAAAAGAAATCTCATGCATGCACGCATGATGATTTTTCCACTACGAATCACACGTGGAATAGTCTAATGTGGGGTTGCACAGCAGCTAAATAATAAAACCTTAGTCAGAAACATCTCTTTCAAGGACAAAGGAAACATGGCAAGTATCCGTGAAGAGTCGGTCCTTGGCGCTGTTAACTTCCTTAAAGACCCAAAAGTTCAAAAGTCTACTCTCCAATCACGAGTTTCTTTTTTGGAATCTAAAGGTCTAACTTCAGAAGAAATTGAAGAGGCACTTCGGCGTGTTAAAGGTGGTGACCCGTTTAATGCAACAACGGTAGCACCTCCTCAGCCTATACAGGGTGTAAATCCTGGGCAAGTGATATATGCTCAACCACCAGCTCCACCACCTGCAAAATCGGATTGGCGCGACTATTTCATTGCTGCCGTTCTGTTCGGTGGCATTGGATATGCAATTGGGGCTGTTGTCAAGGTTTTTGTTGATTTTGCCCTTGCCTTTGATAGATTATCTCTAATCAAAAATATAATTCGGCTAATTTCAAATGCAATCGATAGAAATATCTTCTCCCACTATTAAAAACACCGACGGCTAACGAGCTTGAAAGTGATAAGCAAGCTCTCAGCGATCAATTCACATTTACTTCGGAGCGGCTAGATTCGGTCAAAACTGACGCAAATATCGTCAGAAGAAACATTGAAGAAACATCCTTAAGTGTCAAAGAAGCATTAGAATCATTAGATACTGTTCTTAAAGATCTGAAGCAACAGGAAATCAAAAGAGACATCGATATCAAGTCATTACAGGAAGAAGTCAAAACTATTCATGAACTTATTCCCAAGGTATTAATTTTTAATAAAGATTATAATTTTCATTTTTTACCATTGACTTTTTTGATTAAATTAAATTATCAAATAGATTCTTGAAAAATCAAAAGACTCTCAAAATCAAGCACTCGCTGATTTACAAACCGAGTTGAAATCACTGAGATCATTAATCATAAATAGACCAAATTTAACGACATCTTTTCCCAATGTAACGACCGGCGGTACTCCAGCAATACCATCTTGGCAGATTCCTACTAGTAGTAATACTACTACTACTACTGCTACTACTACTAGTGGTATTAGTAATAACAATCATAATAATAATAACAATAGTAATAGCAATACGAGTAATAATAATATTGCATCTCCATCTAATGCAAACACGGATCAGAAAATTGATCAAGCTTCTTTCGATGGTATCTTCGATAATAGTATCGGCGAAACAAATGGTGCTAAACCAGTTGTTGAAGCTTCATCAGATTCAATATCATAATTTGGAAATTATACGTGTACTTCCTTCCCCCAAAAATTATATACAACATTAGACTCGGACTTATATAATGTTTGAAAGCCACATTTCGAATAAAAGACTTTGATATTGCCACATTTATTGTCCTGTTTTATTATGCTAATAAAAAAAAAGGAACGTTCAAAAAATCGACTTAAAGATTTATTTGTTAACCAAAAAAAAACTTCATTCACGGGGAAACTTTAGTCAGAATTTTTAGACGTTTCATAGTACATAATTTGTGCATAGATTTTCACGATGGCATCGAATTACCTCGCACATGTATACACATGTTCTCAGACAACTTGCTGATCGCAGGTACAAGTCTATTCAACCGGAAAAGTCTGATACACAAATGATGTGTTGTTTTTTTATTAGTATGAAACATGTCAATCAATGACATTTATTCTTATAATGGTTCTGTTCGATTCTAGTACGATACGTTATAATTGGTGGATAATTTCCATTATTTGTGAACCAATTGGTTAGTACGTATTTTCATGATAAAATCAAAATTTCATTATGTGCTGATCCACGAATTAAAACTTTTTACCATTATCACTGTTCAGAATTTGATTCTTGACAAATATAAATGAACAAGATGCACGCGCGATACAAAAAATACGGCTTTTGTCATGCATGCAGTAGCATGTAAAGCACAACAGAATTGTGTTACGGTTGCACTCCGTATGAACAATCAATGTGTGAACAATAATTTGCGTGAGTATGTTGTATTGCATACACGGAAAAAGATGAAGGGTGAGGTAAGCACTTTAAATAAATGATTATCAAATTTCTTCATAACTGACATTCAATTTAGCGGAGATTCAACTTTAAACGAGTTTAAACGAATTTATGTTTTAAGAATTGGTATACCAACATAATAAAAAAAAATCATTTTTACCAAAATAGGCAAATTAGCATTTCTTTTTCTGATTAATGTACGCCTATTCCTCTGTTTTGTACAATTAATAAAAACCATCTCTTCTCCTTCATTCAATGTGGTGACACTAACCTGATCACACACACCTTTTGCAGATCATTTATTATAATCTGCAGATTCAATCCATTATCATCAATCAGCTGTGGTTTTATATTGATGCATCATATGTTTCCCTCTCTTTCTTCATACAAATGATATTCGGCCACAATTATATATATAAAAACCAGGGACGACGTGCAGTGACAAACTCTTGCTTTCTGTAACATATGTCTCTGTTATTAAAGAATAAAGAATAAAAAGTTTCGTTGTGTCTACCTTATATTATAGAAATATATATATTAAGTCGTGTCTACTACGATATAATATTATAATATTATACTAATATAAAGTCGCAACGACGACGACTCATTAAAATAGTAAATGTTCATAAAACTAATGGACATGGCGGCTTTCAGTGCATTAAATAAAAGCACAAAAAAAGATATTCCCGACTCGTGAGTATATATTACCTAACTAACACTATCTCACATAAATATTACCAAATTTTAACATATTCGACTACTTTCTATATAAAAAACTCAGAAACTGGGACTTAAAACTACACTTGGGCGTCACTTTCTTGAGAAACTGTTTAAAACTTGGCAAAAACCTCACCATAGAAAAACACCAAAAAGTTCTATCGCGAGCACATTTGCCTTCACCACCTTCTGTTTCCGTACGCAAGGCCACAATACCCGAAACATGTAGGTCACAAGCTGAAGATATTTTGGCTGGTTTGTTAAGCGGACAAGAGGAAAAAGTTGGCTGGCGATGGAGAGAAGATCCGATGAAACAACGACCGTTACGTGGTGAATGGGTAGAATCGAAAAAACGAAAGAAACGAACGGCAGTCGACCGTGTTGTTTTGTTTATTCATGGTGGTGCTTTCTTTTATGGAAGTGCTGCACAACATCGGTTCTTGATCCAAAAGGTTACGAAATATGGTGGTGCTAGAGCTTTAAGGTAACTTTCTTATACAAGTAAACTTGATAAACCGAAGGTCTCCAAATACGACTTAGCAAGTTCTTCATTTCACGCTAAGCCGAATATACATATAAAAATTGGGAGTCTGTCTAGTGCATTTTCGGCTTAGGACGATTTCGCTTTGTTGCTATTAAAGATTAATGTGTTATAATATATATATATATTACACAGCATTGATTATCGTTTAGCTCCTCAATCACCGTTCCCTGGCGCTTTAGTTGATGTATTAGCTGCATATTTCTATTTAATACACCCACCTGCTGATGCTGGATTTGAGCCAATAAGTCCAGAAAATATCATTGTGATGGGTGACTCGGCTGGCGGTGGCTTAACGATTGCATTGAATATGGTTTTACGTGATGCTGGTCTTCCAAAACCTGTTGCAGGAGTATGTTGGTCTCCTTGGTAATCATTATTTTATATGATACGTAATTTTCCGGAGTAGCAAAATCTTCTACTCGCGGGTAATATTTATAATGAGAAGATTAATTAACCTATAATTATTCTGTTTTAGGGTTGATCTTTTCCACTCATTACCTTCATGTGTCATGAATATTGAAACAGACTACATTCCTAATGGGTTCGTTCACAAAGCGTCCCCGGCAAACCCGATAAAAGACTACAAAGACATTAATCAACGATTGCAAAGAATTCATTATTACGCGTATAACTCTGCAATAGATATCCCGTATGTCAGTCCGATTTTGGCTGATGATTTAGGTGGACTGGGAAATTTATTCATTGTAAGTTTCGTATCAATATCTGTTTCTCTATGTAATTATATAATGAATATAGATGATTGAGGGAATTTATGTGGTTTAGACATGCGGTAAAGGTGAAAGATTACATGATGAAGCGATTTTATTCGCACACAAGGCAGCAAAAACGCATCCCGAAGTATTTGACACTAAAAAAGAAGGAAGACACCCATATCCGCCGACAAAAGTGCATCTTTTTGTTTACGAGTAGGCTTAATTTTTTATTACTTGATATTTTTTGTCTTTCAAAACAATAGGGATGATAACAATTAAATTCATTAATTTCTAGTGCAATGCCACACGTCTTTCAAATGTTTCTTTTCCATCCAGCTGCTATAAGTTCAATTAAACAATCCGCCGCATTCATACGCAAATTAATACCGGAGCCACCCACGGATTCAACAACCCGATCGCAGCATCAGTCCACCGTTGAGAGCTGTAGTGATAGCTCGGGGTCAGACATTTCGTTGTTGGAAGAAGAAACCGAGAATCTTGAAGACGAAAACGAAATTCTGGTTCAACGATATTGTGATATTAAAGGGAAACCTCGGGAGAAAAATGAATTGGACGATACTGATCCTAGTGTTTTGAAAGAGTGGGTGAAATTTTTGGGCAAGTTCCCAGATTTTAAGGCACATCCCGAATATTTGGATGTATAGTAACTATAGTGACAATAATAACACCAAAACAACCACATTAAGGACATATACAACAACAAACAGATATAGATATTTCATTTCATTTCCTGTACGTTGATCGCACTAAATCTTACTCTATATTTACATATTACTTTTTTATTTGGGCGTGGGGATTTCATTTTCCTTTTTTTTTCATTCAATCAAACAGACATTCATTCATTTCATATATCGATATAATCATCAGCAGCATTTTCTTTATCATCACGTAATTACGTCGCTCATTCGTTATATATTCACACTCGTTTTATTCTTTGTACAGTATAAATTGTTATATAGTATTTTTCTTTAACTTATTACTATAATAATATTTAATTAATAATAATAATTTTTTTCCTTACGTCTTATTTTTTAATATCTCTTACTTAATTTAATCTTGATTAATTAACATTCGAATTTCATATTGTTGATTTCCATTACGTTATCTCCTATCCAATCTGTTCAATAGATACCTTCACACCACCTTTTATCTATCTATCTATTAATTGTTTTTTCACTCCTTTAATAATAGTAATTAATAAGAAGGTATTTATTGATTCAAAAATCGTTTGTTCACTCCTTTAATAATAGCATAAGAAGGTATTTATTTGTTCATTAATAGTATCAATAGTTTAATTGAAACATAATAGAACTAATAATAATAATAAAAGAAATTATATAATGAATATCACGGAATTACACAATGAATTTTAAATAATTATATAAACCATATAGAATTAGATTCATTAATGTATTATACATGCAGTAGCCATTTTGATAATTTAGATATGCACATAATTTCAATTCATATAACCTCGCATATACTAACGTTACTTGGATTTCCAAATTTGCATAAAAATTTCTTAATTTAGTAGCGATCTACGAAATTATAAAGTTTCATTAATTTTGTCTTCACACAAAATATTTATTCCAAAGAAACTATTAATGTCTTATACTTTGCCCTGCATGAAATCTACCATTCGAATGTCTAGAAAAATATGCCAAGCAAAGTATCACTTTACTCTTGCATGTCCTTGGTGGCGTATTGTCGCGCCGATTCTATGGAATGATCCGTTTTCTCTGGTGCCTACAGCTGGTTGCAAAATGATCAATTATTACCTTTATTACAGTTGATTCTCTTTGGAATAATTTCACTTTATAATAAAGTTCAAAGCTCTAACACAAACTTTAACTGTCATGCACTTCCAAGTCGCGTCTTGGCGGATAATTTTGTTTACAGCAGTAATGAAATTGCTAAATCTAACATTTTTTGATTGTGTGCAGCTTTTGTTAGGAATCTTTCGTTTGCTTCTTTACAACAATCAATGGAAATTAATTGAATTAAATTAACGCATAATTTAGAAGATGCGTTGGTGCATTTCGTGCGCATGATCAAAATGTTGAATTCTTGGCGAAATTGACTCATGTGCAAAGAGGGATGCGAGAATTCAAGTTGAACTGCTGCAGAAAATCTCGAATCTTGCGTTGAATTTGAACAAGCAAATCGATTCGTTAATATATTTGGATTTAATCATAACGATGGCAGAAAACACAATGTATTAACAATAATCTCAATCACGCTTGTAATTATCGACACAATGTATCTTGTCGCGATCTCGTGAGGATCATGAGTCAGGTTGCATCTTCTATTAAAGTCTCAACTTTGAATTTGACGTTAGCTTAGTTGGAGTTTACAATTTTTGGCGTTGAAGTTTCTTTGTTTACTATTGCACGGCACGCAAAAGGTTCTTTATGAGGATTGGATTTAATGTACAGAACAATCTTACTTTTGATGGATATTGAGAATATTAGTAAAATTTTGATATTTTAATAACATTATTACTATCCTTGTAAGAAATAGAAGAAATAGTATATTTAGAAAATAAGAACATTGGGTTGGATATTTGAATCCAATTCATTATTGTTCACTAATATTGATTTTAAAAGTAGCATATATTTTAGTTATTTTCATGTTCAAAGTTACTTCAATTTAATTATAAAAATACTGTTTGTGCATTTATATTTTTTCTCTGTGATTTTATTACAATCATAGTCTCAATAATATACATTCAAAGCTCATTATAAAATCTCGATATAACGAAACAACTTAAAACATTACTAATAAAATTTCCTTTGATATAACGATTTTATAATAAATTCTCTATTTGCAGAATTTTTTACTATCCCGACGATATCGTTGTATTGAGCTTTGATTGTAATTACTGAGTTAACATCAATATTTATCGTTGTCATATGTGATTTTTCTAACAAACGATAAAACTGGTTATAAAATAAATTTCGTACAATTGTATTTTTAATATTAAATCTAGATAGTAATTCCTATTTAATATTGAAAGATAGCTTAAATAATACAAAATTAACAAATATATTACCTAGAACTTCATATAATATAAAACAAGTGATAAATAATAGTCAGACATATGAGAATTTAATTCACACTGAACATAATATATTTTGGAAAATATGATATTTTTGTTTATTATTAATATTTAAATTCATTAATAATACTTCTTAATTATTAAAGACTTCAATATTTACTAAGTAATTATTTCTGATTGAATGCATATACTTGTTTAAATATATATTAAATTATACTAAAGAATTTTTAAATGAACAATGAGAGTTGAACAGTTCAAATCATTGAGCAATAGTTGACAAAAAATTTTAGATTTTATAAATTTAAAAATATATTTGAGTTAATATATATGACTTAATAATTTGCAAAATATAATATAAGTAATTATTTTTGTACTTGATGATTTTTATGAAACATCTAAAAAATAAAGTATTAATAACAAATAATTATGCAAAGTATTTTACAAATTTCTTCAAATATATCTAATTATTTATAAGAAATTCTTTATATATTAGTTATATAATAAACTTGAGATATATTATATATTATATCATATAATCTCAAAAAAATAAATTATCTTTTAAAGTAGTTTATTTTTGGGAATATTCAATAATTGATATTAATTTTAATATTTTATTATATAAATACTTATTATCAATTGAAATCAAAAATTTATTCATATTTTTATATATTATTTTCCAAGTGACTTATAACTATTAAAGCTTCATATATAATTTTATTATATAATACTAATTATCCAAGAATATAGAGCAATAAATAATATAATAACAGAAATTTATGAAACTTTATACAAGAATTATATTAAATAATCTTATAGAATATCTAATAAAAAAGACTTTATAAAATAAATAGTAAAAATGATATATTCTTATCTTTATTATAATATTAATTTTCTAGATAAAACAACAAAATTAACTAAGAAAGAAGCTTTTAAAAGATATTATTGAAAATTAGAATATAAAAATTCTTTATATATATTGAAATTAATAAAGATAAATATAGGGAACTGCTATTCGTACCATGATAAATTACTATTCACATCATGAACGCCACACATTATTACCATGTGGCTAATGTGTCACGTGAACACATGATTCATAGATTCCGGATTTATGAACATATTCGTCATGTGAATTCGATCTGATAGCTGACAAACATCAAATCGGAATCACATGATGAAT
>CAJVPL010000942.1:0-18169 GCA_910591945.1 Ambispora gerdemannii | reverse complement strand
TTATTATTATTATTATTATTATTATTATTATTATTATTATTATTATTATTATTATTATTATTATTATTATTATTAATTATGGCATCTTGTTAATCGGTAGATTGAGAATACACTTAGTGAACCTAATGTTGCGTTGAAATTGAAGACCAATGATAAAGAATCAATTGATAATGCACTGGCAGAAGCACTTGAATTTCTTGATCTTGCAAATGAGGCATCAGTTGGAAAAGATGATATAAATGCTGCACGAAAAAAATTACAGCGTACAGTTACACGTGCATTTGCATCTCTGAATCGTTAAATGAATAGAGTGGTTACTTGGCGCGATTGGTATAATAAATAATAAATACCAATTCATGCTTCAAAAATTGATGATTTCGACTTGAACGAAATTTCTTTGAACACTGCTACACGCGAAATTTTACGATATCAAGATAATAAATAATTTAATATTGATATTACTTAATATAGATTTTAATTTTTTTATTAATTTAATACTTTTGATAATAAAAGTCATTCTACTTACCTCTAAATAGATATATACAGGTACGATATGATAGAATCTATGACAATGAACGAACGAGTCAAGTGATAAAGTTTAGCAGTCTATTTGTATGATTAGCGTTCAATTGTTGAATTCTTCGTGGAGCCAAGTATTTGACGTAATAAATCGTTTCTATATTTCGTTCGAGCCAAGGAGAAAAGATTGAGTAAATCGCATGTAGGATTATACAACATTTTTGATCAAATATAAAATGAACATGGTCATAATAATACCTTTTTTGGAAGTCAGATAATAATTCGTCTAATCCAAACATATTTGTCGACGTTTGATCCATTTCTTCGCGATATGAGAATGGATTCGGTGATAATGCTAGTGTATCTGCCGGTCTAAATAAATTATTAATATCATTCTCACAAATATCGTCCCAAGTTATTAAACTGCAAAAGATACATACTTCCCAGCCGACATTCCCTCGATAGTCAACATTAAACTAGCAGCAGGAGCACCTCCACCACCCCCCGATTCTTTACCACCCCCAAAAGTAGGCGTCGAACTAATTTTATAGTTTGTCACTTGAAATTTATGACTTTGCGAGTACACTTGTTTCACCGTCTCGCCGTCTTGCGCAAACTCGACGATTATACAGTGGTCTTTGGGCACAGTATGCGGAGGGAACGGTTCGTCTTCGAAGACATAGTGCACAAATGGATGTTTCCAGGATTGCTGTAGTTTGTCGTGGAGTACTACAAACTGGGGAATCGTTGAAGGTTGTGGTGGTAATGGTGATTGTGCTTTTGTTAGCGGCGGTTGTGCTTGTTGCATCGTTTAAATGTTTAATTGGGGGAAAATGTAATATAATATTACGATCACTTTAGCGTTAGTACCATATAAATAGTTTTAAGGCTGTCCAATCAAAAGTGCAGAAAATTGTTTATAAAACTCCGTCTTCGTGTTAATTTTTTAATTTAATCAAGAGAAAAAAATGAAAGCCTTCAAGGTTCTTTCAAAATACATACCACCGATAAAACAAAAAACAAAGAAAAAAATAAAGAAGCCAGATAAAATGCCTCAAAGTAGTCTCGACAGAAGTGGACAATCCAAAATTCTTTTAGAAAACTTGTCATTACCAAAATCATCGAAATCAAAAAGAAAAGAGAAAATGATACCAATGAAAGTAATGCCAGTGCCTGCACTACTGACAAAACAACCATATATACGCCCGATCGTCTCACCAGAAACACTACATAATAAAGAACAAGAGGTGAAACAAAGAAGTTCTCGAGTACCAGAAAGCGTAGTATCGATGGCAAAAAAAGCATCCGTGAAGGAATTAGCAGCACGTAGTTTTACATATAACGAGAATGCGGATAGAGCTCGATTTAAGTATGATCTTAAAGAATTGCGGATGCAATATATTAGAGATCATGAAGAAAAGCAACGAGAAAAGGCTGAAAAACGACATAAGGGTCGAATGGCTCGAAGAGAACAAAGAATGGGTCGGCGTCCTGTTGTTTCTCGTATTGATACTACTCCTTCTAGGTATCTAACAATTAGAAACGATCAATCTTCCGAAAGACCAAAAATAAAAGCTTCAAAAGAGGAAAAAAAGGAGAAACTGGACATCGAAATTCACAACATCATTAAACAATATACTACCGATCCAGAGTTCATACGGAAACACCAAGAAGCACGTCGTCTACGTGACGCTGGAACAATGCTTTCTCTCAGTTCCGCTCACGAATTTGATATGGACGCATATCGTGAACGTAAACGAGCACGCGCATTAGTCAATTATGAAAAACGAGAAACCAGTTTACGCGAAAAACGTCTATCACAACTAATTAAATTATATCACAACACTACAAGTTTCGTCAATCTTGAAAACCTTGACGACGTGGTGGATCGCGTATTTGCTAAAGATGCCGGAGAAAAACCATTCCTGAATGCGAATTTACGCGACCTGCAAGTGAAATTGCGAGAAGGTGGTGGCGTGATTGATGGTGAACAGTTGCAAGAGAGGGTGGACAAGATTCGCGATGTTTTGGAGGGAACTGTTCACGGTGGAAAACATTTTGGATTATATAAATTAAGAAAATTCATAAAGAATAATTCACATCTATTGACGAATAATGGTAATCATAATAAGCCTGAAAAGCAAAAAATACTCCGTTCGAATGTTTGGTGATTGTATATAGGTATAGGATAATTAAGAATAGAATCATTATTAATTCGTGTCCAATTAATTGTTCAAAGATACAGGATTCCTTTTCTCTATCTCATCTTATATAACAATGTTTGTTTAATCAAAAAAATGTTCACATAAAAGAATGATTAACCAGATCATTTGCTATCAGATATCTTTCTGGCGAACTCGATAATAGATCGCGTAGGACGTCCTAAAAAATAAATATAGTTAATGAATAATTTTTTGAAACGATATATTAAGCAACATTTACCAGTCATGCCCTTAGTGGTGTATCCCGAATCATCATTTGTATCCATAACACCCGCAATATCAACATGAGCAAATTGTATTTTATCCTGAGCAACATTCGTTTCTGCTACTTTTTCTATATCATCACCTTTGTCAGGATTCTTTGCTTCTTTTGCCTCATCTACTCCTTCGTTATCGTTATCGTCATCATTTTCTTTTTCATCATCAAGCAATCCATCCACAAACTCTTCCAAAAATCCAGCAGCCGAACAAGAACTACCCATTCTTCCACTATTATTTATAATATCAGCGACCGTAGACTTTGTTATCGATTTTTTGTAGGCAGGATGTAGTGGCATACGCCAGAAAGGATCGTGGGTAGTTTTGCCCGCGCTGGAGAGTTGTGTCCATAGACTTTCGGAGTTTGTGAATACACCGGCATATACTTTTTTGGACTTCGTTCATTAGTACAATAATCTGAGATTACACTAGTTATGTTAAATAATTGACTAACTAACCTTCCCCTAACGAGATTCCAATTGCTCCTGTCAAGGTAGCAAAATCAATCAAACTATGCGGTTTATACGTTGAACTTGTATAGTAAATGGCATCGGCAAGAATCAAACGACCTTCTGCGTCCGTATTGTCAATCTAATAAAAAAGCATCAAAAATAAAGAAACAAAATAAATTACAAACCAAGAAAAACCAAGAAACAAAGGAATTGTTACCTCAATCGACTTTCCATTCATCGCTTTAACAACATCTCCAGGCTTTGTTGCGTGACCAGAAGGCATATTCTCGCACAACGGAATGGAAGCAACTATATTTATGGGAGCCTGCAGCTTTGCAAGTCCATATAATGACGATGCAACTGCTGCACCTCCAGCCATGTCACCTTTCATATCACCCATATTCTGTGAAGGTTTTATTGAAATACCACCACTATTATAATATTATAACAGAAAGAAGATTAAAATTCCATGGATTAGATGAATTGATGACTAAAAGAAAAATAGAAATATTAATCGTTACAGCTTACGAGTCAAAAGTAATACCTATAAGATATATATAATACAATATGAGAATCAATGAAAAATTTAATCTTATTTCCTCAAACATAAAATAGAAAATACTTACCTTTGCCAACTAAGGCTAAAGGTTTCTCCCCCTCTTTTCCACCTTTGTAATGAATCTCCAAAAACCGTAACGGTTCAGTAGACCCTTTATCCACAGCTAAAAATGCTCCCATATTATTATTGATCGCCCATCCTTGATCTCGTACATGAATTTCAATGTTCTTTAAGCCGTCCAATTTCGATATTACATTCTCAGCGAAAATTGAAGGTGTCATTAAATTTGAAGGTGTTTCTGCGAGATAACGCGCAAAGTTTTGTGCGTCTGCGTATATGAGTCCAGTTTCCCATGTGAGTTCGGATGATTCTGATGATGGTGAGTCGCCGTAACGTCCAAATTTTACTTCGGATTTTTTATTTTTCTTGGATCTCAGGCTATCATATCTGTATAATCCTAAAGATGCACCTTCTGCTGCACCTGAAGGTAAATTATATCCAAGATATAAAAATATAAACAAATTGACTGAGATGAATTTCTTCACACACACACACACACACACCATGTTCATGAGTCATTGGATCAACTCCGATAAATTTGGCTCCTTGATCACGTAAAACTCTCACACCAATAGCAGCCTAAATCGCAGACGACGACAAAAATTACTTTTATTTTTAAAATATAACAAATCTCAGTCTTGTAATATACATGCCGCATGCCGAGCCTTTTCCAGTGCCTCGCTCAAATCTACTTCTCCTTTCTCACTACTCTTTTTCCCTAATCCAACAACAGCAATCTGTTTCGGGACACTACTAGCCTCCCCCTCAACCCCATAAAAAACACGAACTTCACCGATTTTTCCTTTTGCATTCGACAACTTTAACCGTTGTCGAATAGCCTCTTGAGTAGTCAGTGGAATTTCTTTGGTGGCCGTCTCTGCAAAAGAACCGTCTTTGTACGCACCCAGCACAAGTGCGTCGTATTCTGTGGTGGCATGGCGTGCTTTGGTAGTAGAAAAGAATCGGTTTATTGTTTTTGGACGAGAGTATGGAAGACGACGAAATGCGTGTCGAAGCATTTTCTATGATAAGCGTGCACAATGAAAATTTTTTTGAATGATAGTCGCTTTCTATGAGTCATTGCAGAAGTTCTAGAATAATTTTGTCAAAACAATGTCTAACACTCTGAACTCGACAACCGAGCCAGTTTGTCCCATTGACCATAGTTCTCAGTCTTTTCCTGATAAATCTTCATATACCTCTACAAATTCAAATAATCACAAGTTTCCACAACAACCACAACAGCCTTCCGCATGTCCCGTTGACCATGGTTCTCTTCACACTAACCCTTTTCTCAATAAATCTATCGACACTCAGTCGACGACAACTTCCACCTCGACAAAAAACGTAGGCTGTACAAGCGACACTATAATAAATCCATCAAACCTAATGCTCATAAACGAAGAACAAACTCCTATGCCAGGTCAACGCGTAATATTAGACACTACTCGTGAAATATCCAATATTCCACGCTCTGCCAATGACAAACCTGTCGCGAACACAAAACCCGAAAATGCACCAGAGGAAAAATTATGGGTTTACCCTTCAGAACAAATGTTTTTCAATGCCATGAAGCGAAAAAATTGGCAACCGCGTGAAGAAGATATGCGTGTAGTAGTGCCGATACATAATGCGGTTAATGAAAAAGCGTGGCAGGAGATTTTAGAGTGGGAGAAAATGCATACCGAAAAAAAGTTAGGATTTTATTCTTTCAAATTTCAAATTTGGCATTTTTTTAATGATTTATCTTTATTAAAGTAAATGCGGTGGTCCAAAGTTAGTCAAATTCGAGGGACGCGCGACGGCTATTACTCCTAAAGCAAAAATCTTTAGTTGGTTTGGGTAAATGTATTGTATTTTTTGGTCCATTCATTTTTTACCATATAATTATTTCAACTTTTATGTTTTTGGACACTCTCACCTAGATACAAGCTTCCATTCGATCGCCATGATTGGGTGATAGATCGATGTGGTAAACAAGTTACCTATGTTATAGATTTTTATTCGGGACAACCGGATCTTAAGCATCCTGAAAATATTAGTTTTTATTTGGATGTCCGTCCCGCGCTAACTTTAGAAGGAGCATTTGATCGATTGTATAGATGGGCAAATTCATTAAAGTATAAATTAACACAATCATGAATGTAATTTTTTTGTATCGTATCTTTGAATAGGATCTTTTCTGTACGCGCGTTAACATTACTGTTACATACCAACCAAAGATTCATTGACGAATTAATGTTTGTCCATAATTGGCAGTTTTTTCATTGTTTTAATAATGAAGCCAAAAATCGTCATTATATTACACAAACCGAGTTCCGAGACTTCTAACCAACGCGAAACAATAGCTTGGGATTTTTTATTAGTTTTGAAATATCGATATATATTCTTCTTTATTTGCTATTTAGAGACAATATACTTTTGTGTAGCCTCTTAAAGTAATCCACTCTTTCTTGTTTGCTACCTTCTCGTATTAAAAAAAACTTGACTATAGTAGAAATGGCAGATGTCTCGGATCCCATCATTCGTATGTATAAATTATTTTTGTTGCTGTTCATTAGTTAATTCGCCAATTTATCATTATCGTTTGACGACAGGTGAAACTTATGACGAAGTAAGAGACGATAGAAGTGAAGTTAGCTGGTCAGTAAATTAAGAATTTATTCTATCTATCAGTACTTTTTTCGGGCTGTTATTTTCGTATGTCTTAAAAAATCTCGGAATTACAATCTGATTTCATATTCACAATCACTACAAAAAAACAAGGTTGATACTCCAATACGAAAACGAACGTTCCGACAAGCTAATCCTCCACGCGAAAGGATCAGGCGGTCTAGCACAATTAGCAGATAATCTGTCAGAGGATCAAGCGGCATTCGCGTACTGTCGCGTCAACGTGTCAAATGATGAATTATCGGTGAGAACGAAATTTGTATTTATCACTTGGATAGGAAGCAGAGTGAAAGTTATGAGGAAGGCGAAACTGTCGGTTCATGTTAGCGACGTGAAGCGGATTTTACAGGTTAGTTGAATGATTTGATCGTATCTTTTTGATCATTTATACATATTTTATATTTACTCTTATGAAATAAATCAATTAAGGCTTATGCTATCGAAATAACTGCATATGAAAAATTCGATTTCAATGAATCAGAAGTGCTTACTAAACTGAGGCGAGCAGGAGGCGCGAATTATGATCGAGGATCTCATAATTATTAATTATGCCTTAGAAAATCGTAAATATTTATTTGTATAATTTGAAAATAAACTTCAAAAGAAAAACTGGCATCTTTATTGTCGTAATAATCTCGCCCGGCATTTTCCTAAATCACCAGGTTTATAAAATTAGTTAGAATCAAGGTTATTAACTTCATGTTGTGTTAGATTGATAATATTCAAATTCTACTCTTGTTAGAATATTGTAATTTGGCATTGTCGGTAAAGTAGATTTTACTCGGGATCACAAGCATTAAACACCACTCGAGCTTCAAAGCAGATTTTTATTTCTTAATTTTTAAGTAAAAACAATTATAAATTGTTAAGAGGCGAATCAATTAAAGAACACACAAATGGATCTCTGCTTCTGTTTTTTCAAGCGCAGCATTCTGCATTTTTCGAGCTCGTTCGCAGATATTAGTCTTAACGCCAGTTAGATCTTTTTCATAATACTGGTTCTTTGTTATTATTTAGCAGCTCTTCATAATTGACTATTTATTGATCGTTTCTCATCCCACAATTTCCGATCATATACGTCGCCTTTCAGATAGCTTTCTTCCCGTATACCATATATTCAAGTCCTCGTGGTCTATTCATTAGATTTTGAATTTCGTGCACTGGTTCGCTGTGTTACCAGTGGATCGATTAGTCGGAGGTTTTTGGTGGGATGAATTCTATTTGGCTAAATACGAGTGCATCAATATTCGGTGATTTTATTTTCCCTTTGAAAATGATTGATGACTATGATGTCTAATAGCATGATCAGATGAAAGTGGTTGTAATTCGTGTGCATTTTTTCCAGAGTTTCTGTTTCTTTATTTAAAGATTCTCTAAATCTAATTTGAATTTTTCGATCTACCCCAAATCGGCTTCATGCTCTCAAGTTTGAGCTCTGTAATCTGTTTTTCGTGATTATGGAAAAAAGCTCTTCATTAGACGATTGCAAGAGCTCATTCCGTTTACGATTGTGCTGAGTATTCAAGCCTGTGTGCAGTTCATTCTTTTTGCATTTTTGATCATATCACATTTTGAGATTTCTTTTCTGTCTGTCTTTTACGTGGAACAGAGCGAATAGTAGTATTTGTTCATATAGCATAACGGCAGCTCGTTGAGATTTAAATTTGTTTAAATAAATTACTTCAACTACTTGGTGGTAATGACATTCGTATAGAATTACTAACAAAACTGGGAAAATCGCAGACATTGAACAAATGAACTTGCGTCTTTATATAGAAAGTTGTGTAAAATCCATTGTTCATAATTGGCTAAACTCCCAGTGCTACCATCAGTTAGAACAAGAAGCCAGCCGATAGATCAAATTTGCGAAATTTTTTTTTATTCTTATCTTTACCTCGTCTGTTGACAACTAAGAGAAAATGGCCATAAAGAAAACCAAGAAAACCACAGAATCAATTAACTCGCGTCTAGCGCTTGTCATGAAAAGTGGCAAGTACACTCTAGGCTATAAATCTACCTTAAAGACTTTACGCCAAGGAAAGGGTATATATAAAGAATTTTATTTTAATTTTTGACAAGAAATAAATTAAAGGGACAGGAGCCACCTCTCGTTCTTTTCCATCGTTGTTTTTTGGTGGTAAAGATAGTCCCTTAATGCGTGAATAACCCATCTTTTTTTCCCTCTTTCTTCGCTATATTTTACGTAATTATTGTTATCATCATCATCATTGATAATCAAATCAACTTTTGACGATGAATAAAATGGATGGATGAATGGATTTGTATTATAATCATTACCATTATCATTATCACCACCACAATATCGCCAAACTTTTCATCGTATACTATAATATAATATAGCAAAATTGATAATCATCTCTGGTAATTGCCCGCCTTTACGTAAACATGAACTCGAATACTATGCAATGTTGTCAAAGACTACTGTGCATCATTATTCTGGAAGTGAGTTTGCTTTTGTTTTTACTCGATATTCATTTTTGTTTTTCGAATAATTGGATTTAATTATTGATTTCTCAAAAAAAAGATAACATCGATCTTGGTACAGCATGCGGCAAATACTTTCGTGTTGGCGTGTTAAGTATCACTGATCCAGGTTTGTATCAGTAATAAGTAATTTTAGTCTTATTAGAATATTTTTCAATATCAACTAACTAATATCTCTAATTATCTACAAAATAAAAAGGCGACTCTGACATTCTGTCTACCTCCAATCAATAACAACATTAAAAAATTCTATATATTTATATATTAAATTGATTTTTTTTACAAATGAATTCATTGATACGTATAATATATTTTAATACGTATTACTATTTTGTCAGAAATTTAGAATACACGATGATATCATCTTTTTTATTTTAATCAATAAATAGTGATTTGATGAATCATTTATTATCATTAATTGGTGTAGTGCCATGTACGTAATCCCCGCCTTCCATCCTTTGATCAAAAACCGGTCGTTTTATGAATTCTAGACGATAAAAGGATTAAATTCTAAATCACGTGTATCGTATCAGCATAGTGGAATTTTTAGATGATGCTATATTTAGAAACCCTAAATTTTTTGCGCTTATATCTACACGTTGATACGCATATCTTGAGAAAAACCCATATATACATTTGAGAATAATGATGGGAGACAGCGGTGGTTTCTTCAAGGTACTTGTTTCATACAACAGAGTAAAAGTTTTTGATGTATTAGAAATTTACGGAAAATTGGCAGTTTAATCAATCTCGCTTTTGTTTCGTACGTTTTTTAATCTTCGAGTATGTTAATTATTTTTTGCATGGGACTTTTTTACTTGGCGTTAAAAGGGAACCAGCCTTGAACAAGACAGTCGATTCTCTGACAAGGAGAAAAAATTGCTTAAAAGTATGAATTTTCCTGCCGAGTTTAACAAAAAGGTAATTTGATTATCTAATTTGAATATGGAATTGTTCAATTCAATTCGATTCGATTTGATTTGGTTTCAATGCTAGTTTTTTATTGAAGTCGGAAAAGAAGTTCGATTGGATTTATTGATTCGTTTGATTATCTTATTTTATTGTTCTGGACAAGAGAAAGAAAGCAATGCGTGAAGGGAGAAAGGGATTATTTATTATTATTCAGTAGATGGATAGCGATAATTGATTTTTTTTTGATATGGAAGAAACCTTTCATTTATATAATAAAAAAGCTGATAAGATAATTATCCGTTAATAGGTTGACCTCGAAAAAGTCAACATGACAGTAATCAAACCATGGATTGCCAACAAAGTAGTAGAATTACTGGGCGGGGAAGATGAAGTGGTCATAAATTATGTGTTTGGATTATTGGAGGAGCCGGTCAGTAGTCTTTATCAAAAAAAAAAAGAAAACGGGAAAATCAACATGTTAGTCTTTAACATTAATAAATGTACCGATACAAAAAAATAGGACCTAGACCCACGAATGATGCAAATAAATCTAACAGGATTTTTGGAAAAGAATGCACCAATATTTGTTGCGGAACTGTGGAAGTTGCTGCTGTCCGCGCAAGAAGGTGTTGGTGGTATCCCTACCGTGTTTTTAGAACAGAAAATGGAGGAAATACGTAAAAAGAGGGTAACTCTTATGCTTACCATTTTTATCAATATAACTGATTAAAATCAATCGCATGAAACTTTGTTAACCCAATTAAAAATGTATAAATAAAAGGAACAAGATGAACTGATAATGACCGAAATAAGGAAAAGAAGGGATAAAGAAGACGAAGAGCGGACGAAACTTCGTGATGTTAGAGAAAGAGAACGGAGAGTATGTAATTTCTATTACTATTAATTCTTGTCTAAATCTTAATGATAATGACGATTATGTAACTGTTGTTGTGATGGTCGATGGGTGTTGGTTAATGTTGGTTAGGCGTTATAATTATTATCAAATTTTGTTTGGATTATTTTATGTTCAACGATTATTTGTCTTACAAGTCTATAATTGCAGGACCGTGAACGCGAACGTGATCGAGATCGGGACCGCGAACGAGATAGGGATCGGGAGCGGGAACGCGAACGTGAAAGAGACCGAGATTCTAAATCAACATCTCGACATCATCATCGACATCACCACCGTCGTCGAAGTAGAAGTGTAACTAGGGATGAAGAGATTCGACATCGGAGAAGTCGTAGCAACAATGATAACCATGATAATACTAATGACTCGCGAAGAAGTCCTCGTAGTAACAAAAGTGAAGATGACGAACGAGAGCGAGAACATGATGATAATCATCGACACAGCAGCACCAGTGGCAGACGTCGTTCTCTTAAGAGGAGTCAAAGTAATGAACGCAAAAGTTCAGCAGTTGTTCGGTCATCACCTCCACCTTCTTCATTACCGCCGTCTCGTGAACGGGATCGGGACCGTGATGATAAAAGTAATAGGGAAACAACGTCATCATCACGACAACGACATAAAAGTAGATATTCAAGAAGTCGTAGTCGAAGTCGTGATCAAAGACGACCCGAGGAACGACGTCATTATGAATCTCGACAGCGTCGTAGTAATAAGAGTCGTAGTAGAAGTAGAGATCGTGGCGGCGGAGACGCCGATCGAGATGAATCATCATCATTACATAAAAGTCGAAGGCACTCTTCAAAGAGTGAATACAACAATACTACTACATCTTCTAATAATGTGAAACTTAATCTACTGTTGTCACCTAATTCTCGTTCTTCACCCGAAAATGAAAGAAATAATGATCATCAAGAGAATCAAAATGATAATGAATCATCTCTTAAAAGAAAGAGAGCGTCCAATCATAATAACAATAATAACCATAATGACAATGACTCTAATGGGGAGCAACATACTACAACAACACCCAAGTCACAACAGCCATCCTCGTCACAACAACCATCATCACAACTGCCACCCCGCAAGAAACTTGTCGAAGTTCCAATATTCAAGTCTAAATGGAACGACGACGACGACGATGACGAAAATGATGTCGACGGTAGTAATAGTAGTAGAGTGGGTGCCATTAAAGATGATATCAACAATAAAGTATAGGTTAACGCTATAAATAATTTCTTTTATTCTACTCTTTGATTTTATTTTATTTTCACGATTAATAAATATAATATTTATTCATTTTATGAATGATAATATCTTAGCTAAAGTTTTTCTTTATTTTAATGATTAAATCCGACAATAATGATAATAATTATTATATTATTATTACCTTTGACTAGAAACCCTCAATAAAAAAAGCAACGAAGACGACGTCATTGGAACAAGAACGACTCGAACAACTACTTCGTGCTCGAGTACTCGAGTCAATGAAGAATCGAAAGTAATATTATTACCAGATGAGTTTTTTTTGGGGGGGGGGGGTATCAGACATTTTCATAAACACATGGAATGCGTGGGATGCGTGGGATGCGTGGGATACATAGACTATATATTAATTGAATGCATGAATCAAACAAAGGAAACAATTTTCATTTTAATGATGGGTGGAAAGATAATAATAATGATAATAATACTTTAGAACAATTCAAACCCTCGATTCTTTCTCTATACTACTACATTATTACATTACTGCTACTTTACATTACATGTATTGACGATGCATAAATAATTAGTTAATTAGCACAGCACATTAAAATACAAATCCAAAAACCACAGTATTTTTACTGTTATTTATAATGTCTCTACGTTACCTACCCCAAGGAATATTTACTATATCTGATAGAAATAATAATAATCAATACGGTTGTAATGAGAAATGGTGATAATGACGAGAAAAAGGAGTTGTGGTGTCGTCTTTGTGTGTCTACGCGGAATAGATGATAGTTTTTTGAAATTGGTGATTTTTTTGATATGGGTTCTTTTTGCTCAGATGTTGAGTTGTCCTTGTTGAGGTCTATCGAAGTTGACTTTCATGTATCCAATAAAAAATTTTGGTTATTTCATATGATGACAAACAGTTACATCAATCAATAGTAATGTTAGTCACCTGACTCGATGATGACGAATTCAACGTATCTTGTTGATAAGTTGAGGTAGTAGCAGCCGTAAACGACAGATTATATTTTTGTTCGGTGAGTTCTACATTTTGTACACTACCAAAGAAATCAGTCACCAAAACCTAAAACATTCATTATCGTAAATACGAAAAAATTGATAGATTAATGGTTCAGTAATTAATTAATTAATTAATTAATAATCAAGAATCAGACTCTACCTTATCCAAAGGACGTCGGAACAAATCACTTCTAACACCCGGCGTAGAATGAATCAAACCCGGATCATACGACTCAAATAAATCCTTAAGCGTGGATTTACTTTGCATATCGATTTTCTCCAAAAATTCGAGATTGTAGTAAGTGAATCGGTCAATTACTGCTACTCCGATATCGATGTCCATGTGATGCTACGCTCAAAACCAAATTAAATTTGCATCAAATAGAATGAAGGGAGAAGATAAGTAAGAGGAGAGGAGAAATTTACCGAATACGAATTTTCACCGAGTTCGCTGCTTCCAGTGGCCAATATATTCGGTGAGTAGATTTGACTGTACATTGTGTTGGCTTGACAGGTGTCAACCATGAATAATATCTCATTGTATCTTTGGTGGTGGAAGTGTTTCGGTTAATTGATACAATAATTAATTATTGAATTCAATAATCAATCAATAAAAAAATAATCAATCAATAAAAAATTCAGTACCTTCTCTTCTCCCACATTTGTTCGAATGCATCAGCCAAATCAAAGCTACTAATCTCTTCAGCATCCTGGAATTTTAAGAACTCATTACCACCATGTCCAGTCATGTACACCAAGATATTTGATCGGTCATCAGATAGTAACCGTTTTGAACGAGGTGTATCAGGAGATATGCGACCTTTGTAATCAATCAATCAATCAGTTAGCAAACATCATTAATAAAAAAAGTGATCAATAAATATAATAGTCTACCAGTCAAAACACGAATAAAATTCTCCACGGTGACTTCATAGCCACGATAGTCAACCTCCACATTATCTCCATATAAATCTAAGTACCGCCCTGCATTATTGAATACCGTGGCGGGAAATACGTTTCGTGGGTTACACGCCACATCATCTGCCAACATCAGGATAATATTAGAATCGGGAATGCCGAGACGTTTTACCGTGCGATATATCGATAGAGTGTTGGCCATGTGTCGATAATTGAACCAGAATCGAGATGTACATACCTTTTTTTTATAGAATGATTATTTTTTATTAGAGCATCAAATAATTGGCATGATCTTTCTTTGATTACAGTTTTTTTCTCTTAAACCAATAAAGTTCAAATTAATCAATAAATACCAAAACTGCCCAATTATTTGTATGCCCACCACGACTGAAAAATCCATCAACAGCGACTTCTTGTTGACTCTGAACTTGTTGTTCTGGTTCTTCATTTGCATTTATTAATACCACAGTAGACGCAAGAAAATATCCAAATATCAAAATCAAGAATAGCAAATTATTTTTTATTATTACCATTTTTGGATCTCATTTTTCAATATCTACGCTACTCAAATTAATGTCTGTTTCACGTGACATTAACCTTGACCCAATAATACACGCGGACAAGCAAACCAGAAAATCTGACGAATAATAATTGAATGAAGAACTAGATGATGCGTAATGGTTGTCTAAAATGAATGAGTTAGAAATGAACGAAAATGAAAAAGCAACGACATTTTGCATGGAGATTTAATTGAAGACATGATATCGATTCCTATTTCACTTATTCATAAAAAGAAAGATTACTTTGTATACCGCGCCTTCGTGAATTTCTTCTTTGATTTCACATTCTTTGTATACTTAAGAAAACATATTAGCGTTAGAGCAAGCATTGTAGCAAATAATGATGGGAAAAGCGGTCGCTCCCAGTTTAGAAGGTGTGCGCAAACTGGTTGAGAAGTTATGTTACAAAGTATAATAACCGATGTACTAATCTTCGAACCTAGGTGGATCACAATAATCGCACGTCATTCTTAGATTAGCTAAATCATAAGGTGCAGTCACAAAAAATCTATACGTAGATGAAATGTCAGCAAAGTAAGTGTAAAGTAAAAAGAAACACAAAACAACAGAAACTATTCACCAGTAACATTAAGAGCCAAATAATACTTGCAGAAAGCCTATCAACAAACTCGGGCATCAGTAACAATAAGAGTCCAATAATACTCGGAGCAAACTCCCACCAACGAAAGTGTTGAAAACTGCCCAACATCAGCAAATCACATCCAGCAAAGCAGATAACTTGCAATCAACACCAACACCCGTTGACGAAAATGGTTGACAACCAATAAAAATAGTCACGGAATTAACTAATTATGATAACCAACGACAAGAAACCATGTCTTCCTGGAGTAATGGACCGAAAAGTGTCCAAAACTATCACAGAAAAGTAGTGGAAAGCGAAGCAGCAAGGATATCGAGGTTGTCAAACGGTGATCGTTTTAAACTCGATACATGTAGTATTTATTGGATATAGAACAGACTGAGAAACGGCTACCGCATCCAAGGAAGCCAACAGGCGCGCAAATTACCCAATCCTGACACGGGAGGTTGATTGCGCAATTCTTTCGATTGAAAGAATTGGGTGAATGTGGGGAGGAGCGTTCATTATCCTTTGCTTCGGCGGCCGGGGGTGTTTTCTGCTCCAAAGGGTCAGGGAAGCAATGGCGGCTTTTATGGATGGATGCACGTGAGGAGTATTCATCAACCCTCTGGCGTTGGCGGGTTTCTGTGATGGACAGGAAAATCATGGCTGTACACAGCAGTGGATAGCGTAAGATTGGAGCTGTTCGTTTTGCCTATGGCAAAGGCTTTTTGTGGCCGGGTGTGTTTGTGTTGATTCTGACGGTGGTTGGAGCTGTTTACGCAAAATATCTGTTGTTCGGGTGGAAAAGCACGATTCCATATCCATGCTTTTTTGTTTGTATGGTACTTCACAGAAAATAAGATCCAGTTTATTTTATTAAGAAAGCTTGAATTCTTTATTATTTCAATAACAAGTAGTTTCAGCTTTTCAGAACTGTCAAGTTATATCCCAGAAAAATATTAATTGTGTTTTATCTTTCTTGTAGCCAGACAGACACGTTTGATGAGTGCAGTTTGGTTATTTTGCCTGCATTAAAAATGTTTTAGATTGATATTTAAGAAAAGTCTTTTTAATATGGTTTGCTTCTTGTTCATGCTAGCAACAGATGTATTAAAAGGATTTTGATATTGCAAAGACTAAACTATTTATTAATATCTATCTGAAAATTCTAGTTTCATCGAATTAAGTTGTTTTTATATTTTGAATTATTGATTTTAGAGTATTATTATTTGTAAAGAGTTTGATTGTTTCAGTATGCATATATCAAAGAAAATATTTTTTCAATTTGAAAAACTTATTATTTCGATGCCAAATTCATTTTTTTAGCTTATCTAGAAAAATAACAAGCCATTTATTTCTTCTTTGCTTTGAGAAAAATTGATATTGTTAATTATATGTAATCAAATTTGAAAGTTATATTGAATATTTTGATAATTAAATTGATTATATTATCTTTTTCTGAATATTAATTACAAATGGAAATTTTGTTGATAAAGTTGCAAATTTTGAACTTATTTTTTGAAATTGGATAATATTCTAAAGAGATAAAAAGTAATAGTGAAATTTTAATAATAATAAAACGTGATTTTTATTAATTTTTTTAAATTAAAAATAAAGCAATAAAAAAACTTGTTTAGCAAGAGCTAAAAATAATTAAATTAAAAAATTTTTTTTCAAATTAAATCTAAAGAATCTGATAAAAATATATATTATTTATTATTTGTATTCTGTATAAAATAAAAAATATTAATTACAAAAATTGAAAACTTAATATAAAAAAACTTATATTCTATTATATTTTTATTAAATTTTAATTCAATAATTTTCTAGAACTAAAAAATTAAATTTTTGTCTGGTTTTATTATATATAACTTGAAAATTTTTATTTATTGTATAATAGCTTTCAAAATTATAAAATCATATATGCAATTTTATTAATAAAATATAACAAAAATTAAATTTTTATTTTATATAAAAGTTTATAATTTTATTAATAAATATTTTTTTATTTTTATATTAAAATAAAAATTATAAATTATAATTTAATATATATTTTTTTTGAATTTTTTAGATTTTTTCTGATAAAGTTGTTCTAATTACAAAAATTTTTTATAGTTAAAATTTTTACTATATTTTATTAATAAAATTGTATATATAATTCTATAATTCTGTTAATTATTATAAATAATTTTTTAGTATTAATATATAATAATTAACAATTATAAAATTATATATATAATTTTATTAATTTTTGTTTTATATAAATATTTTAGTTTACAAATTATTGTGAAAATTCTTTATAATTAAAATATAAAATTAATTATAAAAAATTTTTGTAATTAGAACTTTATCAGAAAAAATCTAAAAAATATATTAAACTATAACTTATGATCTTTATTTTTAATATAAAAATAAAAGATATTTATTAATAAAATTAAAAACTTTTATATAAAACAAAAACTTTAATTTTTATAATATTTTATTAATAAATTATATATATAATTTTATAATTTTGTTAATTATTATATTTTTATAAATCTAAAAAAAATATAAAAATATTATAATAAAAATTTCAATATTTATTTATTAAAATTAAATATTTTTTAACTTCTAAAAATATAAAAATTAAAAAATAATAAAATATATTATCATAAAAAGTAATTTTTTATTAATATATAATAGTTAACAAAATTATAGAATCATATATATAATTTTATTAATTAAATATAGTAAAAATTAAAATTTTTGTTTTATATAAAAGTTTTTAATTTTATTAATAAATATTTTTTATTTTTATATTAAA
>CAJVPL010000941.1:0-18171 GCA_910591945.1 Ambispora gerdemannii | reverse complement strand
AGGAGAAGATAAAGAAAGTAAAATGAACGATATAAAATAAAGCGTAAACGCTTTTTCAACAGAAAAGAACAAAATTTTTGGTATCTCTTTTAATGCATCCTTTTTATATATTTCTCACACCGAGCATCTAACTACACTTTTTCGGGTTTGTGGACTTATCGTTATTGCGTGTTTCCATGCATACACACATATAACATATCGTTATTATACTTTTCTGTTGTTGATCCTTTTCAATTCTTTTTTCGGCCATTTTCTCGGCTTACACAAATTGAATTTTTGATATTTCTAGAATTCCTTTTGAAGATTCCCAAAACGGCAATGATTATTGGTGAATTTTTACGCCATGACAAAACCTTCGCGTGAAAGAAAGAAAGAAAATAATAGAGCCAATCGGTAATTTCCAAATCTACACTTAATTCAACGATCATATGAATTAGCCATTTTTATTTTTTCTTCTGTCAAGACATCTTGAAATCCGACCAGAAACAGCTATAGTTTCACGACACGCGCTTTTCCGAGACTCATCTGATGAAGAGGAAGAAGAAAGAGGAATAGATGAAGATGCAGTTAAACGTCTTTCCGAGAGAATCCAAAGAGACGTGCTATTCAGTGAAATCACTTCCGGTTGGTTCTTACAAGTGAATTGGCCATTTATATAAACATCCGCTAACATATTACCCTTCTTAAAGCAATGAATATCGACAACGATGATAATAAGCAAGGTAGCGTCTACAACTGAAGATTTATTTTGCATTGCTAATCTTAACTCGGTTTTTTTAGTATTTCGTCTTTTTGCACGTGAACCTCCGACGCTAATTTCATTGCATTCATCTGTCTTCGATACGTATAATGAAAAAATTGAAATGATGAGACATGGAGACCGCTATGAAATGAGGTAAATCCCAAATCTTTTTAATACAATTAAGAAATATCTAATGATAATTGTTAAGTGTTTAGCAATGACTCGGAGCGCGATAAACGCGTCGCTGCTGCTTGCATAACTTATGCAGATATTTTACGTGAATCTCGAATTCCGTGGGAAAGACATTTCTTTCCACGTAAAGTAATCACGATTCCATTTAAAAGAACGGAAATCAAAGAGAAACGAAATAAAAGAAGAAAAAGCAAAAAGAAAAGAAACAACGAAAAGAAAGGCATATTTTAATTTTTTGCTAATAACAACATTTAGAGAGAAGGCCACTAGGAGGTTATGATCATCAATATGGCTGGATACCGTAATAGAGGTCTGCGGAGATATTCAATTAAATAAAGAGTTACGTATATAGAAGACAAAGACTTTTTTAATTTGTCAAAAAATCTTTTCTTCATGAGCACCTGAATTCTTAAATTAGCTAACTAATCGTGGATATATAATAAAACAATGATTTTACTTAGACTCTAAGAATGCTCTATAAGTGTGGCTCCGTGGACAAGAGAATTATTATTATTATTATATTATTGCCCATGAGTATGCCATTTATCAGGTGATTTTTAGGTGGTGACAATTGGTCCGATAAAAAGTATCACCTGATTAACGGTACGCCCTTAAGTGCGCGTTTATGACTACGATGAATGCGAAACTGTTGTTGATAACGTTCCATTTTTATTATCTATAGAAATTTCAGCATCTGCATTTTCGAAACCTTTTTTTATCAACGTCACACTCAGCGATTCTCGCCTATTACTAATGCTGTAATTATTACTACAATTATCATCGTCATCATTATTAAAAGAGTTTGGAGTGGTTGGAATAGAACTTCGAATGCGAATTCTATTTTGACCAGAGTTCCGACCTTGATCAGATTCAACCTCGTTTGGCAATGCAGTCGAAGTGTTGAGTTGAGCAATTGCTCGCTGCCGTTCCTCAATTTTTAATCTGAGCATGCTAACAATATCTCGCGCGTCAGCTTCTCGTTGATCGTCTCTTCCCCACATACGACCAAGATTTAATTCAGCGTCGTCTAAAGGTGTTTTTGTCCAGCGATCTTTAGTATCTGGTAAAATACCGGGCAAAGATAGTAGATAGGCGACGACAGCACGATGCCCTTGTGCTACGGCATGATGAAGAGCTGTTCGGTGATCGAAACCTGATCGATTCACTTCCCAACCAGCATCTACAAAATTTTTTAAGAGTTCAACATCCCCTGTTGAAGCCGCTCTGTTATTTAATAATAAAAGGAGATGTTTATAATTATCTATATATTCATGACCTTTTCGTCAAGTAAAAAAGAAAGTACGTGTACTCACAGAAAGGCTTGGAAAATAACGTGATCACTTTCAGAATCATTAAAATGAGCACCAGCCAATCGTAATAACTCGATGATAGCTCGATGCTTGTTTCTTGCTGCCTCAAACAATGGCGTATGGCCAAACCTATCTCTAACATGTACAGACGCTCCACGCTCCACTAAAAATTTGGCAATCTTATAATGACCAGATGTACACGCAATATGCTACATGGATCAAAAATAGTTAGTTCTAATCCACCTGCTCGCAAACATGAAATATTTCTCTAAAACAAGCGCTCAAGTCTTTACCATTGGGGTCCTCTCGTCGTAATCTACACAATTTAAAATAAGTGACTCGCCAACATTTTCCCACAATTCTTCCATCCCAACCAAGTCATTTGTTCCCGCAGCAGAACATAATAAAATAGGATATAAAGATTTTTCCATTAATACTCTTTCCTGCAAGTTAATTGAAAGTCCCGAAGATGCATTAGTTTTTGAATTCGCAGCTGCAGCTGCAGTAAAGTTTTAAGAGAATAAAACATTAATTATTATTTACAAAAGGGATAAGAATGAGAATTTACCGATTAATTACGTACTTATTATCTTCCGAATTAGGGTATGTGATCTATTGAACGTAAATCTTGGTTTGGATGAAACAACAGTCAATTCGCCGCGCAGATTCCTAGTCATTTCTTGGCGAACTTGATTAGCTGAAAGATTTTGACCTAAAAGATATGAGAGTTTCGCTAAGGCGCACTACATATGCGTAGAAAATCCATGATTGTAAAAATAGAGAAAGAATTTTTTAGCAGCAAAAAAGGAGTCATTACCTCTGCGGTCATGTCACTTCCCGGTACGACGCCAGCTTTATTTAACGCTTTTCCGGTCGCATATAGATCCGTCACCAATCCTTTTTTACATTGCGAGCAATTCACTATAATCACTCCTCGTTCACTTGCCTCCGTGAATGCTTTCATGAGATCCTCACGAGTATCGGGAGCATTGCCGGCACCATAAGTCTCAAGCACAATACCTTCGATAGGTGGCGCTAAGAAGGCGCGAACTGTTGATTCGGTTATACCAGGGAATAATCGGAGAGTGGCGACATTTGAATTTAGTTTTTTATGAGTCTTAAATTTGGCTATATGTGAAGGCCTTACAATTTCAGACCAATTAACCTCTGTGATTGGAAAGAGAAATTAGAGAAAACCAACATATTATCGCCAGTAGAAAATTTTGATATATGGACGGAGTGCAATAGAAACGGCGTAAATTGTATTATAAATTCTAATCCTGTTTACACTGTTTCTATTGCACTTAGTCCATATGCATTTCTCTTACCTATATTTATGCCAACCTTTACTAATGGTCTCAAATTTGGTGAATCAAACGCGTCAAAATCCACAGCATTCATTTTCGATACCCTGTTACCGCGAAAGAGTTTATTGTTGAAAAAAAGACAAACCTCTGGGATAACAAAGTGGCCCGCTATTGTAAGTGCACCTAATAAATTTTCTACTGCATCATTTCGAACTTCAGAAATTGGAACCTATTTTTTTAATAACGGTAAATCAACTAAGTATAAAATATAATGAAAAGTTTGATTCTTTCAGAGTTTACATTACCTGTGACCCAGTTAGAATTACAGTTTTTCTTTCAAATAAAAAAAACAATATAAATAAAATGATGTCAAACCAAAAAAATCCCAAACAATTATTTAAAATACCCCAAATTTTCCAAGATGAAGCTTAGGGCGCTTGCAGTATAAGCCATGGTATCCGTTCCTTTATTCAAGAATGAATTTAGAGTTAAATCAAATTGATGCATTAAATTTACCGACTAAAAAAAATACTTACCATGAAGTATAATAAAAGCGTCGTAAATTTGATAATTTGCTTCAACGTCTGATGCGATTCTTATCCAATCTTCAGCATTGAATATTTGTTAGGATCGATAAGATATTCCCATTTTACAGAAAAATAAAATTTAAATTACCTTTCATTGTCATATTACATGAATCCAACAAAGGCACATATTCGTATATAGAATAACTAGAATATTATAAATAATTTTAGAAATAACGAGCGATTGATAAAATGAATTATCTTTCTTACCTTATTCTTTTTCCGTATAAAGAAGGTGGTGTTATTAAACCTCGGATCGATTCAACTTTACCTTCGATGACAACTTTATTCATAAACACATCACGATCAGCTGATTGATCGAAGATATGAGGTGTATCGAAAGAGGATGCAGTGATTTTCGAAAGACCCCGCGGATCATAAAATCGTGACATTTGCGAGAGAGTTTCTGTTAAATAATTGGGAACCTGCAAAGTCATAATTATCAATTAGAATACTTCACGTAATTTATCGATATCTTTTGAATACCAACCGGAACATATCCATATGTTTTGTTCTGTTTCATTCCAATAGTACCACCAGTGTAAAGTATCAAGACACGCGAAAAATCTGGTCATTTATTTATCAAGGAAAAATGGTTTTCTCTTTAGCTAATAAGTACTGATGATAATTTCATAAGAAAACATAGGATATTTACTTGAAG
This sequence comes from Ambispora gerdemannii, assembly GCA_910591945.1. NCBI lineage: Eukaryota > Fungi > Glomeromycota > Glomeromycetes > Archaeosporales > Ambisporaceae > Ambispora > Ambispora gerdemannii. The sequence goes on along the minus strand of CAJVPL010000941.1, from coordinate 13,375 downwards.
TCGCCATCTCATTTCTATTCGCTGCTAATGCCTCTAAAACAGAATCATTATGAATGGTATATAGATTCCTCGAAAAAGATAATTCTTCGTCCGAGGTACATTCAGGGGATAAACGAAGAGCCACTTCCGGCGATTCAACTTCGTCCAGTTTTCTTTTTAAGCTGTGTGCATTCATAATGTATGTTGGTGTTTTGAGAGACGGAGTTATAAGTAGTTGCTTTGATTTCTATTAATGTATTATGAGGTTTATCGCGTCAAATTCGCTTTTTAACGTTAAACTAAAATCGTTTACAATAACGTATTTAGCTGATCTTGACAATAACTTGCATGAGCCAAAATAGTTTGCTATCCACGCTCACGAGGTTCTACGACAGTTCCCCTTTTGCATAAGTGTGTCAAGAGGCTATTTATTGGTAAATAAAATGCAATAAAACGTAATTTGCGCGAGATGAAAAGTCTTATAAGGTCATATATACGTCTTCTATAATGTAACAAAATATAGAATTTCTGAACGCATGTGAAAAAGTGATTTGTTTGTTCATTTCTTAGTCATTTGACAACTTTGCCAAAAACGCGTCGAGTAAAGTTCGCGTGGTACTTTCGGAGATCCCATTATGATCCCTTTCTGAGTATACTCGTAAGAATGCGAAATTAAAATTCGCCCAAATTTGTAATTATTTGTAACAACTGGCTGACCCACGTATTAATACAATAATAAATAAAAAAAATTAGGATTTTGTCCTCTATTCTAATTTATTTTTCTCATAAATCTCCTTTGATCCCAATCGTTGCTCTGATCCTCTCTTCCATTTTTCTTCTATGGGATCAACTTTTGATTATATCTTGACGCATATTCAATATGTTCATCGGCAACAATTCAAGACTTGATGATTCCGCTCTTTCTATGGCATTCAGCTGACGTTACAAAGATCCTCATCGTTGCAACCCCTTCAAACACATGATAAATGTAAGCAAATGTCATCCTACATTGTATGATCGAGCAAAGAAGTAATGGTATGGTTCGGAAATCACATGTATTTATACCATGTATCCTGAGCCAATAGCGTAACGATAACCCTTGTCCATAGTGTAAATACCCCCATGCAACCAATTCTGCAAGACCTAGCTTTCGAATGTTAGATAAAACAGAGAAGGATGTTCACAGGCGCTAAAAACGCTGATCTCGAATCCGTTTCCTTTAGCGACAGAAGTAGTAGCAAAAGTAGTAGTCAAGGTTAACATGGTTAACAGTTATTAAAGTATGTTTGTTTTGTTTCGATGTGCAATGCAATGAATGTGATGACAAACTACCTTATTTGGATTCCCATTTTGAGAAAAGATTTTCAAATTAATTATGTAACGTGCATTTTCTGTGAACAATTTCATGACGAGCAAATAATAATACAGATATAGCATTAGATAATAACGAACTGTTACTAAGTTTTGCTTGTTATCGGACAGGCTCACAAATTCCACAGACAAAAGGTCACTGCGGAGATGATTGTAGTAAATAAGGGGTAGCACTCACCTCTCAGCATCCAGCTGATCACGTACCAAACCTTGAGAACAAGAGCATTGTGAACAGGATAAATCATTATTATTACAACAATCATGTATCGTGGTTATATCAGGAACAGATAAAACAATTATGGACTCGCTGAAATTATTAGAACAATTATAAGGAGTGTAATATTATTTATTGATAGATATGATCGTTTATCATCACTTAATCAGTATAATTCAAAATTACATTGATGGTTTAATATTGATGTGAGAAGGAGGAAATTCTGCATCAATTACTTTGTTGGATCTTTTTTTGCATATGCAAAAAGGACAATTTTAAATATGAGAATGATTGAAAGATCGAGCGTTTCTAGAGAATTTTAGAATTATTGTAAATATTATCTTTAATAAACGAAAAGACAACGGCGAAGAAGCTGAGACAAACATGAACAACTTATCTTTGAACACCACCACCACCTCAAATATGACTACGTGTCGTTTTTGGCTCGAGGGAGCTTGTAAAAACGGATCAAAGTGTCGCTTTGCACATCAATATATTAAAAACACAATTACCTCAAACAGTAATGACTCTTCTTCATCAAATAAAGTTATTTGTCGATATTGGAATTTAGGATATTGTAGACGCGGAATTACATGTCATTTCTTGCATCCTGGGTCAGGTAACTTTATTATATTGGATTATATTGTTGGAATCTCAATAGATATTTACTATGATTCAATCACAGAAAGGTGTAGTGCTCCTCCAAAATCTCTTCCGGCTCCATATCCAATAAAATGGTTACAGATCCCGAATTATTTACCGCAAACAAAGTTTAATTTCAATGTGAGCCAATTTAACCTAATCTCTAAACAATTGTGTAATACAAAAAATGGGGATGAAGCTAAAGAGGATGGTGAAGCTTCGGAAGACGAAGAGTTTGATCAAAATTTCAATGACTCATTTAATGGGGTGTTAGGGTTTTTTGGACAAAACAATGTCGACGACGACGACGACGACGACGACGATAATGATGATAATGCTCTGGCGTCAAGATTAGTCGAACACGAACAAGATCACGAAGAACATTCTTGTAACGATTCAGATCAATCTGATAAAGACATAGAGATCAAAGAGGAGGAAGAGGATTCACTAGCGAATGCAAGTGAATCCGGTTCTGATATATCGGAATCAAGAGTTGAAGTTGACACCAATTCTGATAATAATGATGAATCAATAGACGGATACCAAGAAAGCAACGAGCTACTAGCAGAAGATGAATCACAGTCTCATCCAATAATAAACGGAAGACTCGACAACACAGATAAAGAACCATACGAAAGAGTAATCGATGTATCCGAAACCTCATCATCTGATTCAGAAGAATATGATCACTCATTATCTAATCTTACAATCACCGAGTCAGAAGTTTATCATCCGTTTGATGCATTTAATGGGAGCCTCAAAAGTCTTAAGGTAGCATCCAAAGTCGAAGAAATGGATGTAGATGAAGAGACAGAAGGAGAACAAGAAAATGATACTTTAGAAATTGAACTTGACGATGATCAATTTGAAGAATATGAGTAATAAACTCCCGCCGAAATCATCTTTTTTTTAAATAAAATTTAGGACTTTTACTATTATTAGTCTTTTTATTGGTTAAATACTATTAATACTATTTATTATATAATCCTAAAAACAATTATTTAAGTTTTGCATTTTCAGTTTGACCGAATAAACAAAGATTTTCAGATTTTCATGATCAACAAAAAATTATCAGATTTTCATGATCAACAAAAATTATAATGAATATTATAAATTATTGAGTTTATTGAATGGTAAGTAGTCAGTAATATTCCTCCATCATCCAGCGTCCAACAAATAAATATTATTAATTAATTGGATCATATAAATTTTTTATGGTCGTCAATAATTCATAATAATCAGTTGAAATTGACAAAGACATTAGTTTTATCGATTATAATTAATTGCATCATATTTATTCTTGATGTTTCAGATGTTCAGAAAAATAAAATGATTGAGAAATAAATTTCATGGACACGCATGCAATGTAATATAAATTACCTGGATTAGCAATGGCAGCTTTAAATTCTCTAAAAGCATAAATATCACCGAGATCCTCAGGCGGACAATTTTTCCTCCTCGAATACAGCATGGATAAGTGATATGATTATTACGAGCAACGCCTCTTTGAAACGTGATTGTATACTGCCAGCACATGTATTCCTTTACGATAAAGTGATGTTTGATCAGTTCTTGTTGCTCATTTAAGCGAGAAGATCATCGCAATCCTGGTTTTGTCAACCAATTGAATTTTGAATTGAAGCACCATATTGCGATCATCAATGATGAGATGTGCAACTAGTGTTGGGTTGATCGCTATTGATGCACTTTGAATGTCATAGGATATCCTAACGCATATTCAATATGTTCGTCAGCAACAAATTAAGTCTTGATGATTCCGCTCTTTCTATGGCATTCATTGAATAATCACTTTCAGCTGACGTTACAAAGATCCCCATCGTTGCGTCCCTTCAAACACCACCATCTTCACATGACATCCTACACGATAAATGTAAGCAAATATCATCCTACGTTGTATGATTGAGCAAAGAAGTATGGTATGGTCGGAAAATCACAAGGTGTTACACTATCGATTATGGTATGGTTGAGCTAGTTAGTATTGTATGGTTACAAAAGCGCTATTTGTTATGGATAAGGGTTACGCTATTGGCTCAGGAAATAGAGTATAGTATAAAATCTGAACCATACATGTGATTTTCCGACTATCCATACTTCTTTGCTCGATCATACAATACTTATTAGCGTATGACCCAAAATCACATGTATTTATACTATACTCTATATCCTGAGCCTTATCCATACCAAATACTAACTAGCTCAACTATACCTCGATAGTGTAAATACCACAACTTCCACTCGAAGCAAGATCTAGCTTTCGAATGATAGATAAACAGAGAAGGACGTTCACAGGCGCTAAAAACTCTGATCTCGAATTCGTTTCCTTTAACGACAGAAGTAACAAAAGTAGTAGTCAAGGTTAACATGGTTAACAGTTTAGACATTTATCAGGTGATTTTTTAGGGAGAGGTGTACGTAAATTACAAGGAATCCCCTGTAATATTACAAAGAAGTAGAACCGGGGTAGTTTCCTATTGGACGCAAGTAATTTCCATCGCTGATTGGTTGACTGCATACCGGATCTTCTAGATTAACCAATAAATATGCATAGATTTTTGATCAACCCAGAAAAACAAATCCGACACATGAAATTAAAAGTGCGAATAATGTGAAAAATACGGAAAACGAATGCTTAAATCTGGCTTGAAGCACTAATAAAAAATATCGGGAAGGCAATCTTACATATAATCTTGTCCTTCACTCTAACCTAAACCCTAACACTGGCCTTAAAATCAATCTTTAATATCCTCAACCAATAGAAAACCTGAATTAAAATTAGTAAATCAATAAATGTCTACCCTTATTTACATGAGAAAATTTTAATCATGTCACAAGATTAACGATGTGTAATGCAATGAATGTGATGACAAACTACATTATTTGGATTCCCATTTTTGAGAAATTAATTAATTGTGTAAAAAATGCACTTTCTGTGAACAAATTTCATGACGAGCAAATAGCAATACAGATATAGCATTAGACAATACCGAACTGTTACTAAGTCTGCTCGTTATCTATTGCTACGATTATTTTTGGTTGGGTCTTGATTTTCATTATCGACATCAGCTTTATTTTTATTAGTTTTAGTAGATCTTTTCTTCTTTGATTTGGTTGATCTTTTTGAAGTCGCCACTTTCTTTCTATTATTGGATGATGAAGCATTTATAGAAGCATTATCGGAGCCTTGTCTTTGCGTGTCAATACTAATTTGATCTGACTCACGGATTACTCGTTCTTGTTCATGCAATTCCTGGAAAATAGAATAATATTCCTCGAGTAATGCGGGCGGTATATTTTCTTTACCGGGAAACTTATAATAATGATTTATTATTAATCCATTGGCGGGATCATTTGGTTGTGGATATTGGGGAGGATCTTGATTTTGTATTCGTTGTGGTGATTGTGGTGGTAAATTATCCGATAAATTATTGATTGAGGGATTGTTGTTCACGATCACGGGATTTTCATTGTCATGCTGTTGTCGTTCTAGATGGTCAGACATGTTTGGACATGACATATGTTGCTGATTGCCGGGATTATTGTTCACAGTGTTAGAAGAAGATGACATTTGCACAAGCGCATTATTGTTTTTTGAGATTTTTCGGTTATTGACGACGTTCAAGGTATTATCTAAAATAAAATTTACAGCGTCAAACTCATGCAGGTCAGGTCAATTGAAGACTGATCACGTACCTTTCGGCTTGAGTATACTGTTTTCTCTTGTGATTTTATTTCGAAGCAATCCCACAAGATTTTTTGGTATTGACAATTTTCCTTGTTTTTATTGTTATTATTATTTATTATTGTTGATACATGATTGGAATTTCGACGCGCTTTCGCGAAATTTACAATATATAATACCTATATTTTTCGAGTTATTCGACAACGAAGACGCGTCATTCTGGTCCTTAAGCAGTGCAACATTCAAAGCCTCTTTCATTTTTTGAAGCACCACCATATCCTCTTGTTCCACCTCGTGTCCAAGTTCTTTGTCATTACTGGGAATACTAATAGGAGAAGGTGCAGTCTTACGTTTTAAAGCGAGGGTGTTGCTGGTGCTATTCTTGTTGGGGTTGTGAAGACGGTGACGGTTTCGGGAGGTTATATTTGAGTTCTCGTCCATGTTGAAAGTGAAAGGTTAATTTATTACGCGAAAGTTTTTTTTTAAAAAAAATGATTTTCGCGCGTTTTTCCCTTTCTTGCTCTATGATAGACGATATATTACTAGACAACACTCTGAAATAATTTAAGAGGTTATAAAGTTAGGTAGGACAAGAACGAGAACAAGAACGTGAAGAAAGAAGATTTGAAGTTTTAATCTCCACGTAGTATATGTAGGAAAAATCAACTATCGACCTTTGGAGTGTTGTCGTGTCGGATTGATTGATCAACTGATCGATTGGCTGATTCGTTCTATTAACATAATAATTTGACACAAAAATATGCCTTTTCTGGTTGCAAGTTTTATAATTGACATTTTATCAATCGTGTTCATTAGACAGACGCGTTTCACGCGTTAAAAATTTGAGGTGTAGCAACACAAATATGGATGGCTGTGTAATATTTTTTAGATTTCGCATGGGATAAAATATGCATATGTATGTCACACACAATGCCATTAGAGCATCAAATTTCCATTATCGTTATTGAATATCTATATAAAATATGGTCAATTTTTCTGTTCACATGTTTAAGATTTTTTTTTAGTTGAATTGATTTTGAGTAGAAAGTTGCGAAACATTACTTCACCCTTTAAATAAATTATTTTTCAAAGTTATTCTTTCTTTACGCGTCATACTCAAGAAAATTTTTTGCTGATAATATTCAAGCACCAAAACGACCCCTATCCGAATTTTGATGACATTGATAAAAGCCAAGCTTGACTTACAGGGAATACGTGTCGACAACCGGAACGATACCATTGAATGTATGTTTGACACAACGCGCACCTTACGCGAAGCTCATGTGATCCTAACCTTGATATATGCGTGGTTTGGAAAGGAAAATCTTGAATTCTTTATCTAATAATCATCAAGGCGTTAATTCGCGAGATAACGAAGCAGGTTGTCTAGAATGATTATGCCTGATCGCCGAAATTTTCTTACACGAGGAGTTATTCATAACTCTCGTCAATACAACATGAACAGAATCCAGATGATACTTTGATCGAAGTCCTCGAGAATAATAATAATAATAATAATAATAAATAATAATAATAATAATAATAATAATAATAATAATAATCCAACACGTTGATCGGGATTTTGACATTGGCAAATTCGAAAGATCTTATCGATTATACTGTTATCTCTTTGTTCTTGTTGGTTTAAGAGGGAATAAATGGCAAGAAAAAGAGATTGGTTCTCTGTACCTTTTTAAGAAAAAAACAAAATGGGGAAATAATGGATTTATTTACTTTTTTCATCGAGCCTCGCACTCTTCAGTCAATCCCGGGAAAAGAGGGACCAACCGAAGATAATGATTTTAAAAAGAAGAAAGTAATGTGGAAAGAAAAAGTATGCAAGAAAACGTGTTTTTTATGTGATTTTTTTATTCTATAAACATCATCTACTTTTAACATAATAAATAAGGGATGAGAGTGAGGATTAATCACTACAAAGTAAAAAAAGCGGAAGTGATAGTGATTTGAGTTTTTCTAAAAATACAAGGTATGGATAATATATATATATATAAATGATAAAAAAAAATAAAAATAGAAAAATAGTAATTATAATTATAATTAATAATTATACAAATAAAATCCATAAGTCCAAATATTAAGTAATATACATGTGGAAATAAGAAAAAGATAATAGTCATCAATATATTTGATTCCGACCATCAATCTCAACTAATGGACCAAAACCCTCGGATCGATCACTACTAAAATTATCTTCTTGAGTAACTGCACTAGCACGTCTACTATCGTACTCTTTTTTTCCTTCGATAAATGACTCAACTTCTTGAATTATATGTTTGAATCCGCGTTCTTCTGCATTACCAAACAAGAACCCAATTAAGCCGATAATTGTTCCAAAGACTGCGAATCCAGTCACAATCAACAGAATTATAACACTAAGCCAGAGAGCATCTAAAACGTTTGCGGCAATGAGCGATTCAATAATTATTCCACAAATCACCAGCAAACATGAAATCCAAAATAATGTCAATTGAAATCGTGCATTGGAAATCGCATTTGCTGTATCTTGTCTGAAAAGAGTTAATATAGTTTTATATATAAGTGGTTCAAATTCCTGTACATTATCGTAGGCAGCCTGTTCCCAAATTGATAATGGAATTACGGAATTTTTGTCTCGTCCGACTAATGTAAAAGTGGCCTCAACACCGAAATGATCAGAGTAACTACATTTTAGCTCTGGTATTAAGTCTGTGAATACTACACGTGATCCGGTACACCAAAATCTTGATGTTTTTCGATAGAAAACGTAGTCTATCCTTTTACCTAGATCTGAATTTAGTGCTGATTCCTTGGACGAGTAATTTTTGCTCCATGTATTCATTGAGGAACCACTGGTGGCGCCTTTTTGTGTCATGGTCGATGAGGAATCAAATACATTCTGTTGCTGCTGTTGCTGCTGCTGCTGCTGTTGTGCCAACGAAGAGGTCGATATACTTGCAGGAGTTGAGGGATGTTGAGCTTGCCATGCATCCGCCACTTGACCATGTTGCACAATTAATTTGTGTAATATACTATCTGGTTCGCTATTAAAATCACCCATCTAGTATTAATTTATTAAATAGTGGATAAATTATTATTATAAATAAATTGAATGGAGGAAGGTGAACAAGATTTCTAACGTCATATTATAAATACCGCTATGACATTTCGACCACGAGATGCCGAATTCTTTAATAAATTCGCAATTTCCCATGCCTGCGAAACTCTATGTGCCAGATAAATATCATTTTTTTGTGATCCATATCCAGCATGCGTCTATTATTATTATTTATTTACATTAGTGTCAGGAATTGGATTCTGATACATAGATCAAGGAAAAAAAAGAAAGCTTACATGTGTATTAAAAACTTCAATTACTCCCGCAACAGGATGATCAATCAATGCACTAGCCACCCCTTTACCAGAATACCAATCCCCATGTGTGACTTTAATTGGTAGACCATTGAGACGATATGGATGATGTGTTACTTCTAGAATCGGATAACGTGAGAGAATTACTAAGCCTCCGCCAACGATTCCACTTTAGTACATAATAATAATAATAATCGGAGATTATCAATAAGAATTTTCCTTCGGACGAATTAAACACTATTAATTACCTACCTATGATAGAATTTAGCATATGGAAGTCTCCTTTTCGTTCTATGTCTGATAAGCTCGAAATTACTATAAACCCAAACCTCTTGTAGACAAACTATTTCATAGTCAGATTGTGCAAGAGCGTCGGCGATTGCTTCCATACGCTGGTTCCTTTTCTTTGAAATGAATTTAAGTCCCCTTTTTATTATTTGTCAATTGTGGCAAGAGTCGTAGTGTGAGTAGTGTTAATATTTGATTTTTTTTATGTTTGGCTCGAGTGAAAAGAGAATAATAAAAAAAAGTTCAGTTTTACCAGCAATTTAGAGTGAGAACTGTTAGTGTACTTGAGCCACTCATTGTAAGAATTCGTAATATTTCGTAAAGTAATAATAATTTTATTCACGAGAATATGAGAAGTTTTCTCAGTTGAATTTCTTTTGATATTTTTGTTAAATAAATAAAAGATAAAGAGTGAATTGCCGTCGTTTTCGTCGTCGGCCTATGCACATTTGATTTTAAGTTTTTCTTAACGTTAATGTTAAGCTATATATACGTAGAATGGAAGATACTCACATTGTGAAATATTCGTGTGCATCGTGCAACCATAATTGATCAAGTAAAAATGATTGAACAACATAATCATCCAATAATACAAAAGAATTGCTTCGAGTGTTAAATTAAGTGATATTATTGTTTGTGATCGCTGCTATACATTCACCCATTGTCTTTCTCGAAAAAGTATTATTTGTTTGTTACATGTCAACTGACTAACTTGCTGTAGGCAAGTCTTTTTAGTTTATTAAGGCGTTTCGTACCTCTACAATCACTTTTCCCAGTTCCAGCTTAGGAAATTTGACCTTCGTATAGTCACAATCTCTTTTAAGTCCCACTTTTTCTGTTCCTGAGGTCTAAGTTATTATAATAGTCATACATTAATAGTTTTTATATATATATATTTTTTCTATCAAAAATTTGTTGGATAAACATAAATATCATCATTCAATCATTGTATTTTCGAAATGAGAGAAACATTAACGATGCCGCGATAAAAGTGATCAACGCGAGAATAACATATACGTATATGTTATATGGGTCATGAGCCAATGGTACAATCAAGAGTCCAATTGCTGCTCCTAGACCGTGTGTCGTTAAATATAACGCGGTTACAATCGATTTCATCGATATTGGTGCCTATTAAATTTTTTTTTAGTTATAACGAAAAGTAATTATTCCGTTTAATTAATTGAATTACCTTTTGAAATGCAAACTCGAGACTCGTGACACTCGCAAAAGCTAAATAATAATAATAATAATAATAATAATAATAATAATAAAAGGTCAGATTACGGAATAAATGAAGTCAACAGTAATAGTTTGATAACTCACCACCACAAATTGCCAACATGAAATAAATTGGAGCTTGCCACCAAATACTAATATCATTATAAGTGGCTTTACCATCGACCAAACAATGTGTATTTCGATAACATGGTCCCGTATTATAAATCCACCATTGAATTAATGCACTATAAATCATTGCAGCTGACGCAAACATCATTCCAATAAATATTCGCGTAATTGATCCAAATGAAATTCCATGTCCTCGCAGAAAAGGATAAAACACTCGATCAATCAACGGAACTATAATAACAAAAGTAATCGGGTCAAGACAGCTCATTATGTCATTAGGAAGAATTCCAGGTCGCATTGTCGCCGCTTGAGATACTAAATTTGCGTATAGTTGATTGAAGGCGGCCGAGTAGATCGGAAAAAACATAAACACGCGACATGCATTGATAGCCGAACGTAATTCATCGACAAATTGATCATTCCATGAAACTCCGTTTTCCTTTTGTTCAAATTGAATCATTTGTGATGGTTTTGCTTTTTCAAAGTCCCGTTTATTCATCAGTGTAATTCGAATCACTTTGATGGCATTGAGGATAATTGATCCATGTGATGATGGTTTTGTGTGCACATATTTATTACGACCAATGTAAAATATAGTCACCGAAATCAAACAGATGATCAATGGGATCAGAAAAGCCAACCAAAAAGAATGATATTTTTCCACAGTCGTAGTAACAATTGGCGAGATAGCTCCCAAGTTGATAGCCACGTAAAACCAAGCGAATATCGATTGAATAGTTAATTTTGGATCAACGATTACCTTCTCGCCGTTTTTCAATGTTCGAATAAATGATTTCTTTTTTGTATATTGTTCGGCGACCATCACTGAAACATTTGTCTTTATTCCGCCTGCTCCAAGTCCGATTATTATCATTGCCAAAACGAGTCCTGGTAAAGATGCGCCACTCGAGATTGCTATTGGAGTGGCTGTTATTGTCAATACCGATAGTCCGGTTATATAAATTATGCTGAAACACAAGATAGTTTTGTATTTTCCAAGATATTGATCGGCTACTATTGCTCCAATTATTGGGGTTACATAGGAAAAGAAGCTGAAAAATAGTGATAGAGCAGTAGCTGCTTGTTGCCCCTTTCCAATTGCTCCTGATTGCTCTCCGAGATTCTTTGGCGCTGGGAACTCAATATAGTTTTGAAATGGTCCAGAAACGCCATAGAATGTAAATCTTTCACATAGTTCACACAAAACTATGTACCAAGTTGCTATTGTTCGCTAAACATTTTAATGAAATTCAAACATGGAATCACGAAATCATATCTAAAATATACTTTTATTTTACCAGTTGGAATATCATCGGGAACTCGTCTCAGAGTTTTTAATTCTTCACGGCTCGTCCCATTGTCAGTATCCTGTAATAATGGTACGTTGTCTTCCTCGTTTTCGATTACTTCAAGTTCAATCGGATTTCTGGATTTCAATAGTTCATGTTATAATGAAACTTTATAGATAAAATCAAAAAGAAATCGTGAAAATACTAACTTTTCTTCCTCTTTATATATTTCTTTGTGCAGTTCTGTGTTGACTTTTGAATAGCGCCATTTGATATTTTGAATCCTTTGTGTTAGAAATTCCATATATAACATTATGTATGAATTTTTTTATAGCAGTAAAAGGAAAACTTGCTAAATAAATAAACTCTTATGTGCATGCAACTCTTAAGTATCATGCATAATAGAGCCATTATTTGTTGGTAAATAATAATAAATATTGCCTTTTTCACTCGTCCGCGAATAAATACATGTAGTCTGGTCCAAATTTGAAAATCGATTGCCAAACAACCTTTCAGTTTTTTAAACGGAAATATGAGTATATATATTCATTGTTTTTACTTGGACATCATTAACTGCACCAAAAAGGTGTCGAGTGCAGTTATATTGCTTCATAATGTCAATGATAAAGAAAGCCATAAATTTACAAGCTACTGATCATATATACTATTTTCTTTCCTTTGATGTACAGTGGCCCGCATAATAACGCACCACTTGCATCGCTAATCGTTGATCACCTGATTTTCACTCATGCAATTCAATGAACGCAAAAATAATAGACAAATAACACTAATGTAAAAATATGCTTTAACTTTTTTTTGAACATATAAAATTAAAAAAAGTTTTATAATAAAAAGATTTCTTAGAATGTATTTTAAAGGTTTTAAAAAAATATAATGACTGATAAAAAGTATGAGAATACTCATTAATTATTAATAATAATTTTTTGAGTATTTTATTATGTAAAGTTAATTTTTTATTAATATAATAATCTTTTATATAATAATTAAACTTGTTTATAATGTTAAATTCTATAATATAATAAAAAATTTTGTTGTATTTTAAAATATAAATAAACATCTTACAGATTTTAAAAGAAAAAAATAATTTTTTAAAATTTTTTGTAAATTATTAATAAAAATTAGTCTATAATATTAAGTTTTAACATATAATTT
>CAJVPL010000940.1:0-18174 GCA_910591945.1 Ambispora gerdemannii | reverse complement strand
TTACTTAAGTTTAATTGTCTCTCTCCCAACATCATATGTTTATAGTGATTCTCAGTAAAATCCACTATTCAGAATTGCTGTAATACTACTACTAATAAATATCTTCTTTATATTTACTTAGTATGTGGAAGGTTCTATAATAATATAGTATTGATATTCTATAGCAATCTAATTGAGTTATTCAATAGTATATAATAAAAATAAATATTATAATAATATTAATTATAAAACTAATTAATATATTATTTTATTAAATAATAAATAAGAAGTAATTTATTAACTAGCTAAATTTTATATTGATCAATTGATATCTTTTTTAAAGCTTTAATTATATTTTATTTATAATAATTATTTTTTATTAATAAATATTACAAAATAATATAATATATTGAATATATAGAATATTTTGAATATTTTGAATTTATTGAATATATTAAATATGATGAATATATTGAATATATTTAATATTTTTGATATTTTAATATTTTGATTATTTTTATTATTTTTAATGAAATTATAGAATTATAGAAATTATGTAAATTATAAAATTATAATAATTATGCAAATTATAGAATTATAAAAATTTCCAATTGTAATAATATATATTAATATTGATATTAATTAATATTAAAAGATTGAATTATTCACATATTCAAATTTATAAAGAAAATAATAAATATATATAGCAATAATAATAATAATAATAATAATAATAAAAATAATAATAACAATAAGTAAATAATAATTAATTTTTTATATTTAATAAAACTCTTATTATCATTATTATTTAATATCTGTTTAAATATTATTTTATATATATATTATTTTAATATAATATTTCAAATTGCTTTAATATTAGAATAAGAAAATCTAATAATAATATTTAAATTTTTATATATTAATAGTCTTATTAAGCATCAAAAATATAATTATAGTATTATTATTTTTACTAAAAAATACTTCTATATTATTTTCTTTACAGAAAATATTTTTATATTATTTTCTTATCTTTATGACAAATGCTCACTATAAATTCACAAGATCCAGAAATTAACACAAGCAATACAAGTCTTAATAATATATTAATTTTTAATAATTTTAACTATGTTTCAAATAATTATAATATAGAAGATATTGAAAATATAAATATGATTATCAAAAGTCAAAGAGTATAAATAATATATTAAACTTTAATATAGAAATAAACTTCTTTTTTTTTGATAAAACCAATTTTAAAAAAGCATATATTTTAACAAAAGCAGATAAAGATAAGAATATACTTCTTTTAAAGGATATTAATATTTATACTAAAATAAATAGCAATAAAATACTAGTATTCAAATCAGAATTAATTATATTTGATCAAATAATGAAAATAAATATTTTGTTGAGAATATAAAAGAAAATACTAATTAAATATTATTAGTTTGTCCGATTCTGAATTTAATTACTAGTTATATAGTGCATAAAATCTAAAGTCATCAAGTGTTTGTATTTTGTAAAATGTATAAACTTCTTTACTAAGAAGTAAATACAAAATTTAATCCGTGAATATGATAGAATAGACCTTTTCTGAGCATATTCACGGATTAAATTTTGTATTTACTTCTTAGTAAAGAAGTTTATACATTTTATGAAATACAAACGTTTGATGACTTTAGATTTTATGCACCATATTCAATCTGTTCAAATTATTTACAAAAACAGAAATCACTTTCTCAACTTGTTGAAGCTTAGAAAATTAATACAAAAATTTTTTAACAGATCCAAATGGAAAATAAATTATTAATAATAGATATTTATAAATTTTATTTTCTTTTTAATCAAAATTAACTTCATTTTTTATATGTCAAACATTTATAATAAATTGAAAAGAACTGGATTTTTTGCTGACATTATTTATTTTACAATATTTTTTAGTTAAGATAAAACATTTATATAATATTCAAGATGCATTTTTAAAAAATATTCAAATATCTTATATTAAACTTAAGATTTGTTCTGTATTTAAATAAATTAAAAAATTAGAAAATATTACTAATAATTTAGAAACTGAATATTAATCTTGATATATTTGTTCAGAATATTTTATTACACATAGAAAATATTTTTATGAAAGACAAGGTCGTGGAAGCAAATCAAATTTTGAATATATAAATATATATAAAAATGATACAAGTGAGATATTTCAAATTTTGGATTACTGGATTTTGTACATAACAAAAATTACTGACAAAATAAAAAAAAAGTTCTTTTAGCATATTTGAATTATATTCTATTATTATTTTATAATACCAAGTTCTCCTTAATAATAACATGTTTTCTAATTCTTCTTTTTATTAAAATAATTTTAAAACTAGCACATATTTATTTAATAAATAATTCAAAATATAATATTATCTTTGAAATAGTTACAGATCTTGAAAAAGCATTGAAAATTGCAACATAAAAAGCATGACATAATGTATAAAAAAATAAAGCAAAACTTGAAAATTCAGTATCATTAGCAGAATATCAAAATAATTTTTCTTCATATTTGACAAATTTTTTTAATAGATATTACAAAGAAAAAAATATGAAGTATTATTAAAAAAAAAGATCTTTATTGAAGATTTTTGATATAAATTATATACAAAAATATCTATATTTCTTATTTTAGTAGTGTTAAATATTGTATTTTCATATATTGATATTTGGTTTACATATATTATGAGTTTTTTATCATAAATCAATATTATTTTACTCTTTATATAATATTCCTTGTGTGATAAATGTGATATCACACATACAACAACATGAAAAATAATTAGAAAAGATTTGTATAAATGAAACAAAACTAGAAAGCAGATTAATACAAGACAAAAATATTTGAAATATTTTAATAATTGATAATATAGACTTTGTAAAGTGAACTTTTGTATATATAAATATTTTTGATACTATATACAAATCTATACATATTATATTAAGAATAATCTTTCAATTACTATATTATTATATATTTGACACTTTAATATTTATAAGTAATTTTTTTTTTACGAGATAATTTTTTCTAATTTTTTAATTATACATCTTAATAACTGGAATATAAATAATATTTTTAATAAATTTCACAAAAGATATCAATTGAATATCAAGTATTATATCCAAATATAATTATACTTAAACTGAAAGATAGTTTAAATTGTAATATAAATATTCATAATACATGTAATTTATATTATAATAATATAGAAGTAGCCAATATTGAATACTTAGATATTATATGTGATGAAATAATTTTTTGCAAATTGATTTCATAGAAAGAAAATAATAAAGACAAAATTATAAGATCTTTTTTAGATTAGTAATATACTTTTCATGATATATATAGTATATTAATAAATATTTTTTTAGATTGTGATATTGCTAATATAATTGCAAAACTTGATGTTCACTTTTTAGACAAATTAGAAAAGTTATAAATTATCAGATTATCTATCAAGTTTTGGAATTAATTTGAGTTGCTATTAGTATTGCAATATATCAATATTTATATAATAAAAATCACATAATAAATAATATTAAGAATAAAAAAATAATATGTTCAGAGTTTGATATTGTTATTTTTGCTGGACAAGTTATTGAATAAGACATAAACTTGATATTTATTAGAGAAATTATGATATATAAATAAAAAATCTTGCAGCATTTTTATCTCTCTTTCTGGTTGCTGGTAAATATAACTATGTTAAATTAGTAACATATTTTTATCTTATATTGAAGATGATTCACATCTTTAAAAATTACTTTGATATGTTTGTTTAGTAAATCTTACTTTACTTGATTACTATTTATTTGATGAAGTATTAGAGAGATTTGGAGCAATGTTTATAAAACAAAATATTAGAGAAAAAATATTAAATAATGAGAAATTGAAATTACAGATAGATTCTGTACAGACAAAAAGAGATCAGTTAGAATTATTAGTATCAGAATATTTGAATGATATGATTACAATTAAAAAGAAGTAAGTTATAAAATTCTAAAAAGAAAATCTATAAAAATTAGCTGATGAATTATTTATTGCCTTTTCTTTATCAGATCCTAAAACACATAAACTTTTTGCAGATATTCAAAAAGTGAATTCAACAGATTTTTTAAAAATATTTATAATAGTATTTATAAGTATCTGAATATTCCTAATTTTTTATAGATTATGTGTATTATTTTAAAAATTTCTAAAAACAAAGAATAACACAAATACTATTCATTTACAATTTTTAAAATTGGTATAATTTTTATATCAGAATATTTTATATTCATAAACTTTCACACTCTAAATATAATAAAATGATCACTTTAGAACATAAGATTTTGATATTTAGTGATCAGATTTGAGTGAAAATACTATTATTTGACTCATTTAGTCAAGATGAATTGAATAGTAGTATTTGTATTCAAATTTGATTACTGGATGTTGAGATATTATGTCCTAAAGGAACTGTTTCATTTTTTGATAATCAATTTTAAATGAAAAATGATCATTAAAAAATGAAACAATCCCTTTAGGATGTAATATCTTGATATTCAGTAATCAAATTTGAATACAAATACTATTATTCAATTCATCTTGACTAAATGAGTCAAATAATAGTATTTTCGTTCAAATCTGATTATTAAACATCACGATTTTACATCCTAAAGTGACCATTTTATTTTTGTTAACATCAAAAAAATAAATTTGACATAGTATCTTGACATCTAATGATTGAATTCAAACAAAATACTACTATTTGATTCATCTTGACTAGACAAATCAAATGGCATTATTTTTTGTTCAAATCCAATCACTGGATGTCAATGATTATATTATTAGATATTGAGATATGTGTTTTGAAATTTGTGATATAAAATTTTAATGAACATAAAACTTTAAAAAGAGTAGATAATCAGCATTTATGTTATTCTTTGTTTTCAGGAATTTTTAAGATAATATGCATGATCTATAAAAAATTTAAGGACGTTCAGATACTTACGATTACTACTATACTTGTTATGATCTCAGCATGACTCAACTTAATGCAATTTTACATCAGGATATTTACAAAATTGATACTTAAAACACAAAAGACCATCATGCATGTAATATGGTAGTGCACAAATTGATAATTTAGCAAAAACAATAATGAAGAAACGTGAAAAGAAAAAAGAAAAGCAATTACAAGAACAAGTTAAGGATATTCATTGTGTAAAACAGCAACGCCGACTTACAACTGATGATGAGAAAAAGATACTTGAAACTGTACTTAGATATGATACCTTTCCCGAGGATATAGTTATTGAAATTCTACAACAACTACAAGTGTATAGCAATGATTGGGATGTACAATGTGTTCGAATATATTGGAACAACAATCAGCTCTACAAGCGAAAAAACTCTCTACAAATTTGCATACTCATAATAATAGTGATAAAGCTAATCAAACTCTTGATAATTCAGGCTCTATTAATCCTGTTAGTCACCAACCAGCACAAGGACAAATCATTCATTCACCGTCACTCAATGTGGCAAATAATACTTTTTGTTGGAACAATAATGCATCCTTACTTCTTTCAAATAAAATTATTTCTCGAAGTGGAACACCGCCGCCAAATGATTACCCGGCTACTAAACAAATAACATCAGTACGAGCGATCAATAATACTACTAAGACCACTACAGCAACTAACAATTATATTCTTGATGACAATGAATGTCAGTCTTTAACTCCGGATTTACATGATTCTGACGAGGAATTTTTCGATGCAATGGATGCTTTTAATGATGTACAAGTTGAAGAAGCAGTCGCTAATAGAATTATCTGAAGCTGACGGGCTTCAACCATACATAATCACCACATATTCATATAGCGCGGATCAACCAGACTAGTTAATAAATATTCACCCAATTAGAATCTCACCTTCTATAGCGATACTATATCGATATCACGATTTATTTAGACTTGTTTCCATTGATGAACGATTTATTGGATGCGTTTATTAGTACGTACTTATGAATTTTACAGATAACGATAACGTTATTTATGTAAATCTTTAACTAATATTGATATATCGATATACGTACAATTGTCTGAATTTTACTGTTTTTACGCAAAAAATATTTCAGTTATAGCAACGATAATTAGATGAATAAAAAGTAGAAAACTTGAAAATAAATTTCAATTAATTTCATGAAATAGGTGAATTTGCAATATTATGATGTTATGATAGAAACAAAAAGTGTGTTTTCCGTTATTCTACTAAGAAACATAAGTGTAATACACTGGAAAAGACATATCGATATCCTGTGACCGATATGCACAAAAAAATTTTTCTCTGAAGTATGTGAAACCTTATTTCTCAAAAAGTACTTTAAACTATATAAATAATGATAGCCAATCATGTGAATTTCTTCCTACATATGTGGTACTATCGCAACATGAACAAAGATTTACCATTACGTACATATTGTTACGAAAGATTAAATCTTTAGAAATTAAAATATGAGCAATCAAGTAAAAGTCGCGATTGTAACAGGCGCGGTAATTAGAAAATTTCTAACCTTCTAACTTAACAAATTACGTAATATTCAATTTTTTATTTATTAGAATAAAGGAATTGGTTACGCAATAGTACGTAATCTCGCATTATCCTACGCTTC
The DNA here is from genome assembly GCA_910591945.1 of Ambispora gerdemannii. Lineage (NCBI taxonomy): Eukaryota > Fungi > Glomeromycota > Glomeromycetes > Archaeosporales > Ambisporaceae > Ambispora > Ambispora gerdemannii. The sequence goes on along the minus strand of CAJVPL010000940.1, from coordinate 11,492 downwards.
TTCACCATCAAAACAACCTTTCATCATCTATTTATCCGCTCGTAACGAGTCGCTTGGTAAAACATCACTGGAGCAAATAAAGCAAGAGTTCGTTGGACGTAAATTGCTGCAAAATGATGGTGGAAATATTGATATCAAATTTTTGAAGATTGATTTGACAAGTAAAGAAAGTATCAATGAAGCGGCTGAGGTTGTGGATCGTGAGCACGGAGGTATTTTTTTTTTTTAATTAATTGTGCGTTTAAAAATATTTTATAATCATTAATAATCATGTTTTTAATTAAAGGCCTAGATATCTTAATAAATAATGCTGCAATGGGTAAAATTTCAATTATTGTCTTTGTATGCTAGATTTTTTATTTCTGCACATACAAACTAATAAAATTATACCACAGCATTTAAAGGTTCTGCATTCGACTCGAACGTTGTGCGTACCACGTTGGCAACGAATTTCTACGGCACATTGGAAATGTGTAATAAATTCATTCCACTATTTCGTGAAAATGGCCGTTTGATAAATGTGTCAAGTACTGCGGGAAGTCTTCGGATTTTAAGTCCGGAACTTCGAAGCAAATTCACGAATCCTGAATTGGATATTGATGGATTGATTAAATTGATGGAAGCGTTCCAGGTATGCATTATATGTTTGTTAAGTTTACTTTTAGTCCATATTAAATTGTTGATTAAATAGGACGCGGTCGACCATGGTACTTGGGAACAAAAAGGCTGGCCCACGCAAGGTTCAGAAACTTTTAATTTATTAAAATTCATTGATTTGGTTAATTCGATAACACTTTCATACTAATATTTTTAATATATAATATTTAGCATACGGCGTCTCGAAAACTGGAGTAACGGCATTAAGCCATATCCTCGCGAGACGCTTCAAAGCCGAAGGAAAAAATATTTTAGTCAATTCTTGCTGTCCTGGATGGGTAAATTTAGCTTTTCATTTACCCAATTCTTATTCAATTGTTTAATTCATTCATTTATTCATTATTCACCCAGGTGAAGACTGACATGGCTGGTCCGCGAGCACATTTGACACCTGGTATGCAATCAAACTTGACAATTGTTATTTAAGAGAAACTACTCATTCTTTTGTTTCACCATTTCTAATTTTGCAATATATAGATCAAGGTGCCGAAACTCCGGTATTTCTTGCCTTGGACGAAGAAACTGTGCCAAATGCGCCAAATGGAGAACTTTGGAAATTGAAACAAATACTTGAAGATTAGTCTTTTTATCGGATCTTTTGCATCATTAAATTATTATTGATACAACTTACCGTCACGTTCATAAATTTGCTTTCTAATGGAATATATCATCTAAGTACTAGAAAGAGTTTCTTGCTTTAATTTTCGTTATTGTCATAATTTCTTCAATTAATTGTAGAAGCGTAGTATTGCATGCCAAGAATTTAAAATTGAGTCAATAAATGGAAATGAAACGATGAAATTATACGTAGTTGAAGCCGTTTTATCGTTATATTTGTATACTATACAATAGCTCATGAATTTGTAAAATTATACTTAATAATAATTTTATTTTGCGTTCAAATACTTTTAATGGAATACATATTTTGCGAAAATATTCAGCAATTTTGAAAAATCGACATAAAAAAAGTTGCATTAAAATGCTTAGAGAATTTCTCAAAAGAATTTCTGAATGATGTTGCAAGGTATGAATTATGAAGGTTGTGCGGCAGACTTGATAGACCGTCGTCTGTTCGATTTTGTAGTGTAGCTGTAGCATAGACGGGACGGGATTGTAATTTTGAGCCCTAACGCTAATAGTGATTTTTTGATTAACGTTAATGGGCGATTGTATTACAATCTATCGCTATACGCTATACGTACCGATACTTTTAAATTCGAATGTTACATGTACATGTATAATGAAATAAATAGTTGATTTGCAAAAAACAAAAAGTCTCTCCTCCAAGCTCTTGTTAAGGCGGTTGTTCAGAGCCCCCTTCCGGACCAGCACAGGATGCTTCCGCCTGAAAAGCAGTTATCGGTTCTTATCGTTATCGGTATAGTGCGAAGGATTGACAAAATCGAAATATACATGAACATGTAATCACAAAATCAAACAGTCACATTTTTTCAAGTTCCCAACTTATTACGTATAAGAAATTTGACCTCCATATAGGACAGAAGCCGGATTGCCACTATCTTTTCACGTGCAACACATACAATTTTTATCCAAGTATTCAAATTATTTTGATAATATATAATATTCCAATATCTTATGAAAATTGGCCAATTATTTCAAAAAGCATGTCCAAACAACCGATTAAGCAAATCCAACAATACCATGCATTGCGCCGCCACTCTAGTATTATTTTGGCTGTTGAGAACACACAAACTTGATCTTTGCTCCGCAAATGGACTCGCCCCTTTGGACCTACTTCGCAATAATGCTTGCACATGACTCATCACACGTTTTCGATTCAGCAAAATACGAATTTATTTCCAAGTTTCTACGTATCTATGAGGATCCGGTCATGATTAAGACGCCTGGCTCGCTATGTTCGTGTTTAGCTATAATAATAATTTAAGGACCGCTCTATTTTGCTTGCGTCTGCTGGAAATAGTGATTCGGGTCGAGCAAGGATCTTCGGCCCACTCACGTTGGTAAAATTATCAGCTCGCCTCGCCTCGCCCCGCCCGGCCAAATTCATCACGTGAATACTGCACAGATATGATTGATCCATTCAATTGATTACCGTTATATAAGAAGAAATGAGTAGACAATAGAACCTATTTTATTACTAAAATTTATCATCAAAATCAACGTAATATTACCGTTACGTAATTCAAATTACATGTACATGTATTACGTATTGGTGTATGCGACACATTTGACTATCGAAATCGCTATGGTGATGACTTCTATAAACTCAACTGAGAAGCAAATATAAAATTTGATCCGTGAATATGATAGAATAGGATTAAATTTTGTATTTATTCCTTAGTTGAGAAGTTTATACATTTTATAAAATACGAATGTTTGATGACTTTAGATGTTATGCACCATATCAAAATAATTTTTTTATAAATACGTAGCTCTCAATTACTTCAGGATTCTTTTCAAACATTGATATCCAATGAAGCCTTTTTCGTTGCAAATAAAACAAATTTTTGAATCCTGCAAGTCTTTTAAAGCGATCATGGTTTTTTGGATGGGATAATTTCTATCAAGCAAGGTAGTTTCATAATTTGACGGAAATTGTATTATCAAATCATTTTCCATTTTCCTGAAAAAACTGTATCAAATCCTCGTTTTTGTTGAGCACTTTTTGTCAAAGAATTCTTTAAAATTGTATTCATATTTTTTTGCTTCCCAAATGAATTTATCTATCTCGTAATTTTTCACATCTTCGTTAATTTCATTAGGATGCATATGCATACACCAACATTGCTCTTCTAAACACGCACCATTATAGCATTCAATGCAAAGACCAATCAATACCAGTTGGATTGCAAGTTTTACACAAAATACTTTTCAAACCAATATTTGCTGAAATGCATTTAGAGCATATAAAATCATAATTTTCTTTTAGATTAAGGCATCCGTTTACTTCACATTTAAAGCTATACTCATAGTTTTTAAAGAATCTCCAGTCAAAGCAACTCAAGTTCAAACTGCTTTAGTGTTAAATTTTAGGCAGAGTAATAATTAAATTATTGGATATTATGTCAGAACTAGCAAAAAAATAAAATAAAATAAAATTTTCTGACAATCATTTATTGGCACATCAATAATTTCCCAACCTGAGGATTCAATAACGATTTTAACTTTCTGCTTTTTTTGTCTAAGTGAGTAACCCTTCCTTCACGATTAATAAATACTCCTACAGTGATTTTTACTAGATCATTTATATTTAAATTAGAATGATTCTGACTAGTAAATATCTTGTTCTCTTTTTGATTTTATTTTCGCATTGCTGAGTTTTAGCCAGACAAAGTAAAAAAAGAATTAATTTCACTGCCACAACTATATTATTATAATGATAAAACCAAATTCCAAAATCTAACGTAAAGTACCATTTTTTTAAGTAATTTGCTATCGTCAAAGCCTAACACTGATGTTAACAGAGCAAATATTGTACAAATAATGATTGTAGTCAAAAAAAATAACAAATACACTTAAATTAATAAAATTTTGTATAAATTTATGCTAAAAAATCGCAAATTGTAATATTTAAAAATTAAGAAGGATAACAAGATTCTAAAAAAATATTTTCACTAATCAATTTTGCAAATATTTTTAAGAAACATATTTTCATATCTTAATGAATATATCTAATTTTTCAATTGAATTTACTTTGTCATTATTTCATAATGATCAATTAAAAAAAGGTATAATTTTGCTAAATTTCTTAATAAATCATAGTAAAAATAAAAAAAATTCAATTTTTACTATGATTTATTAAGAAATTTAGCAAAATTTAATTGATCATTATGAAATAATGACAAAGTAAATTCAATTGAAAAAGTTTAAATATATTCTTTAAGATATGAAAATATGTTCCTTAAAGATATTTGCAAAATTGATTAGTGAAAATATTTTTTTTAGAATCTTGTTATTCTTCTTAATTTTAAATATTGCAATTTGCAATTTTTAGCATAAATTTATGCAAAATTTTATTAATTTGTGATATTAGATAAACTTGTTTTTCATATTATATAATATATATAATTTCATATGTTTTAAATGAATTTTTATGAAGTTGTACCTAAAAACTAAATTCTGGATATTTATCGCGACCATTGTAATGTGCACGATAATTACTTAATGATTTTGAGAAAGATAATTCTCTTTAAAAACTGGACAATCTTTTAATCCAATATAAAGAGCTTGTAAATTATAATCTAAAACTTTCCAATAATGTTTGTGACAAGCACCTCTACTAAAAAAGTACTTATTACTATGACAAAATAGATAACAACATTGATGAATCCAGGCTTTTTCAATTGGTATTTTATTTTTTGTTCCTCTCTGGTGAATCCCATCCTAATCAAAATTAAAATGACTAGAGCATACACCTAATAATTGCAAAAATTTTTTTTTCATATCTCTTTATTTGTTCATCTGTCAATACAAAATCTAACTCACATGTTCCCTGTAACTGTTTAATTGGATGAGATACAGAATTGATACATCTTTGAACTTTGTTATTAATAATGTCTACAATTACACATCGATCGAACTCTTCAATTTTTATTGAAGTATTATCAGCATTGTAACAATAATCAGTATTCTCAGTCTCGCTTGTTGATAAAGTCCATGTGGATTCCACTTCTGACTGATTGACAATCAATATCAGGTGCCAACCAATTTATGCTCGCTTCTTCTTGTTCATACTTGTTTGATGTTTGTTTCGTTAAATCGTGAATTATTTTTTATTAGAATACAGATTACCAGCAAAGTTATAATCGAAAAATTCAGCATTAATATTGTTAATACCAGCGGCAGTAGCAGAAGTAGTAGTAGCAGAGGAGGTGGGTGATCCAGGAACTTCCGAACCAGTATCAAGAATCTCATAATCTTTATCAGGATCTTCATATTCTAAACTTCCAGTAATGACATTCTGTGCGAAAATGTCTTTTTCTTCCATGATTTGCAATTTAATTGTAATTAATTGTCACTTATTTTTTAGTTTTTCCTTAAAAGTTCTATTATAGCTTCCGTTTGATTATAGTAGCTGTTTGAACACGATTATAGTTTGATTGTAGTTTCCGCTTTTGATTGAAGTTATCTCTTATTTTAGGATTATTTTTCTTTGTTATTGTATTGATTGAAGTTGTCTCTTATTTTTAGAGTTGTTTTTTCTTCGTTATTTGTATTTAATTGTAGTTGCTTATTTTATTTCTGTTTGATTGTTGTTATTCGTTTAATTTTGTTGGGTATTTATCGCTTAATTATTGATAAATTATAGTCGCTTACTACTTATTCATAGCTAATATTAATTGCTACGTATTTATATTATTAGTCGTCATTTAATTACGTTGCATTACACACATATTATAACATTTCATATTGGTTAACTTTCTTTAGCTCGAGATGGACTAAAACCCTATAGCTCTATTAACGAACACTCTGAACTACTACAAACTATACCTTCAAACGCGCTGTTTTTATTAATACCACTGGTCAAGTAAATTATAAAAACGTGAGAAAGTAACGGTAACAGACAAAAGGTAGCTAATTCGAAATTTACATATCGTTATACGTAGCTCCGGCTCTAATTACGGCTTAGTATGACATAACGATAACGATAACAATTGCACCCTTCTCACAAGAAATGGGAAGACTCGAAAAAAATTTTTATCTCCATCAATATTAATCCAAACAAAATACATTCATTTTAAACCGCAAAATCTCTAGAGGAGCTCTGTCTCATAAAAGTAAGCAAGGAACTAGTTATACATGTCATTTTTACATGCTTTGTTTTGCGTGTTAGTTAGAAAATTAGTAGTAATACTATATTTGAGGGAAATTTTGGTATACATTTTACGGTTTGTGCTTTTTTCTATCTATCCATTTAAACATCATCATTGCTTGCTGATCTAGATATTTTACTTGTATAGATCGAGATCCGTTTTCAAATGGTGAGTTACGAGTCAACTTTGTATTTCATTACTTAACTTTGATTATTCAGTTTGTATTCTTACACTCTTTACATTATTCCAGATATCACCAAAGAGACAATAAAGAAATTAACTCAAAGTCCTGATCATCTTCCAGACCGATATGCACTTGCGTATTTCCTTAATGAAGAACCTTCAGTGAAGATACGAGATACATATTTCACAGAAATGATCAAGAAGAATGTACATGGCCTTTTTGGACCTACCGCTTCTAGTAAAGTTAATCTATCCCCCTTCAGTTGGTACGAAATAAGATCATTTCACACTTTTTGTGATATTAATATCAAAATTGCAATCGAAGTATTTGGAAGATTTAGCGTAAGGAAGAAAAGACGATAAAGACAGAAGATGGCAGAATTTAATTTAATGTCAGATAGAATTCGTTCTATGATCTTTTTTCTGAATGTTTGTAAGTATCTTTTGAACTTTCACAAAATGCTAATTATTTATTGTTCTGTAGGTCGTATATTGCCTACGATAGTGAATTTGTGCCCTCTGAAAGATTTATAACATTGAGACAATTTAACGGAGCTATTGTCGAGTTTGGGTATTCTGTTAAAAAACTTACGTTAAAGAAAACAAAGTTGTTCATTTAATATGGAATGGTGGAAGTAAGTTTGATTTGTTCAATTCCTTGTTAAGGTAGATATATATTCTAATGATTTTGTATCTAGGCAAACAAGGTTAGATTTACCGACAAATGGGATATTCTACGTCCATTTGTCGTCACGTGGAGTATAACGAAAACCAACTTTGATGTAGAGGTATTACCCATCTCACAAATAGTCAAGATTGGGGTTGTGTTGATTTTCACTTCAAATTTTAAGCCAGTTTTTTTTATCGGTTGATTTTTCTGTAGAGCAACAACCTTTAATTTTTGAGTTGGAACAACTGACATTAAAACTACTGCTAGTTAGGAATAAAAGCCCTTGATTATGTACTGTTAATTTAAGAGTAAACCGATACGGGAATTTCTCTGAATTCATCGGGTTTTTATTCCACGTTATTCTTGCATGATAGTCTCAGTTTGCTACAACAAAACATATAGCGATAAACATTTCTCTTATAGTTTAGAGCACATTTTCTGTGTTTGTTAGAAAGCCATGAGAAGAATGTGATGGTCCATGTTTATATGCGTGTATACTTTGTGTATGAGAACAACATGAATCTATGACAGAGGGAAAAATTATGAACGGATTACAATGTCGAATGGTAAGCGATATTATAAAAGATGAAACAGAAGAAATGATCGAGCCAACGAGAGAATTTAAACCACAAATTTGTTTGTTTTTAAAAAAAGAATGCGTGTAAAGTGATTATACCGATACATACGAACATAAAATATGAAATTTTACTTTTCCTTATATAAATCATAACGATAAATTCTATTATGACGAAAATAAATGTTTTCTAAATCCAATCAAGCTTGCCAATTGATAACACTAACCAGAATTATCGGAATGTATATCGATATTTTTTATTTACTTTGTGTTGCCTTGGTTAATTGAAAAAACAACGAACGTACCAAAAATACTAAAGCAGATATCCATTGATCTGGTACATATATTTCGGCGTAGAAAATCATTCACTCTACCATCACTTAATGTCAATTTCCCCGGTGAAATTAGCTCGATAACAGCACACAAGTTCCAATGATATTAGTCATAACAACACCGCTAATTTTGAGTCATTTTGTAAACTCAAAACGTTATCGATAACAATCGTTTTCCACACATATAAATCGTCATTATTATTTTATTACCATTTAATAAAACACTGCAGATAACGATAATTACTAAAAGTGAACAGCTAAACTCATGATTGTAGTAAATGTGACGATTGTTACGATTGTCAAAATATAAGTGCTGCGATGAATGTAATAAATATCACAAACGAACTTATGAAGCTAAATGGTCTAGCGAAAATAAAGATACCAACAGTCTAATAAAGCATGCACGAATATTGGAAGTTCTTTCGAATGGATCTCTTTTGAAAGATTCAAAAGGAGGTTTTGGAACAATTTATAAAGCCACCTGGTTATTATGTTACGAGGGAGATCATGAAGAAAACAAACTTAAATGATGGAGAACGCAAAGTTGTGCTGAAATCATCAAATTAAAGCAAATCATATTACAGTTTATAAAATGAACAATTTTTAAAGTGCAAGCAAAACTTCAAATAATTATGGGATGACTATTGTTACACATTTTTCACTGATTGGGTAATTAGCTAATAAATGCAGACAAGAGTTGGGAGAGATAATTAAACAAATACAAGAATAATATAAAAATAATATTTAAGTCCTATGCCAATTTCTACTGAAATTGTTATAGTTTGAGAAGGAAAAAAGATAAAATAATAGTGTTTCAATTAGGTATAGTGTTCTAAATAACTATACTAACTAATTAATTTATGAACTATTTAATTAAAGTGACTAATAATTTAACTAACTAATTAAAATAACAAAAATAACAAAAGTAATGAAGACTCTTTCACTTTATTCTTCTTACAAGAAAGAGATTACAATATCTTTAGTTGAAAAATTCCAAATAATTCGATTATAACAAAAATATCAAAAGACTAATCTATAACAAAATATCAATTCAATAATTCAATATCAATATTTTGATCAGCTCAATACAGTCTCAAAGCTATTTGTTCACAAGATTTGAAGTGTACAGTTGAGAGGGGAAGATGAATTGTTTAAGTGTTAAAAGATATTTATTTTATTATGTTATTTATTCTCAAGTTTTAACATGTTGAGTTAGAGCTCAACTACAACTCATATTTATATATTTTCTTCAAAATTCAAATATAATATTAAAAATATGAATAAGATATAAAAGATAATTATACTAACTAAAAATAGAATTCCAATTTACTAAATATGGGGGATGTCTAGAGCGGAGGAAAATCACGTGAAATATTAATGATTATGATTGGTCAATGCGGATAAAATTCTAATTGATCAAGTGAAATAAATTAAATGTTAGGTAATAAATATCAAACGACAAGGGAATTAAACATTTTTTTGTTTTTCTTTTGTTTTTGGTTTGTTTTGGTTTGGGTTTGAGTTTGGTTTTGGTTTTGGTTTTGGTTTTTTCATAATGGTAAGTTCTTTTTTTTCGTAATTTTACTATTTCATTTTTTATAAAGATTAAAGATATTAACCTTTTTTTCTTAAAAAAATATTTTTTTACTTTTCGGTTTAGTTATGTCCGCCACCTCTTCCGGTTTAGTTATGTCCGTCACCTCTTCCGGTTTAGTTATGTCCGCCACCTCTTCAGTTGTGCCTTCGATAATTACCTCTGCTATGTCTTCAGTTGTTACGGCTTCTTCAATATCAAATCTCACACCAGATGAAAAATGGAGTCATCTTTTTAATATAAACGATTTTTTAGAAATTCCAATGGAGGATTTTAATGATAATTGGTGGCCATTGGTTACGAACATTTGGACGAAATGGGATTCGTATGAATATGTAAATGGTAATACTCAGAAAATTTTCGCCTGCTGTTTTATGAAGCATCAAAAATCAAGTACTCGACAAAAGGAAAATGTCCCAAGCGAAAAACGTCGAATAACAAGGACATGATCATCTGACCTATATCTTGCAAAGATTAAAGTTACTTGAATAGTCTCTTCAAAGATGGTTCGAATAGAATGATATAAAAACGCTCCAAACCATGCGCATTCTTTATTAGAAGTTGATAGAATAAAATGATCAAAAGCCATCTGAAGTTTAGTCAAAATAGAGGCAATAAAAAATTATTCACCTCCAGCAATTACATCTGCCGTCAAAGAATATACAATGACAGAATTAGGTCTTGGTGCATGTGTACATGAGCTGACGCGCAAAGAAGTGACGAACATTAAATATAAAGTTCATGAACCTATAGAAGCTCATCTTATTGGAAATTCGAATTTAAAATTAGATATTTTGGAATCTGTTTCTTATTTAATAAAACAGGGATATCTTGTTGAAAATTATCACATCTCCCAACGGTCAACTAAAGGTATCGTGTTTGCACATCCAGAACAATTAAAGAAACTTAAGCGTCATGGATGGTTGACGCTTATAGATTCAACACACAAAACCAACCGGTATGATTGGCGTTTATTTACTCTTTACATCCGCGACACTTACGGATGCTGGAATGTGGGTGCCCACTTTTTTGTGAGCAGTGAGGATGGAGACACCGTTGCGGAAGCATTAATAATAATTCGTAATAAATATTGTCGTTGGTCCCCCCGTTATATACTTTCAGATCATAGTAGCATCGAAGCTAAAAGTATTAAAAAGGCCTTTCCCAGTATAACTGCTGGTGAACAAGAATGTCAAATAATCCTTTGTGTTGTCCATGTTATGAGAACGTGGATGCAAAGAATTTATGAAAAAAAAACTCGGGACATCATGATCACGGCGATGCATAAAAGAACAAGGATTGGTTACGAAAGCCTTGTTCAAAATGCTATTAATCATTGTTCTGTTCCTGCTATACAAAACTATATTAAAAAGAACTATGTGAAAAATACACAGCAATGGGATTTATGGACCCGTCAACATTCTTCTCTGCTCTTACAAGTCACAACTATGAATCCATTGGAATCCTTTCATAGCGAATTGAAGAGAAAAACATCTTCATTACATGGGTTAATTGGTACAAGATTTTTTTTTATTTATTTTACCCGCCCACCCACCTCATTTTGTGTCTAAATTTTTCTTTCTTTAGGTGCCGTTCATGATATTGTCGATATTGATTGTAAAAAAAGATCTGAATCTGAAAGTGCCGCCTTCGATTTTGGTGTCAAGAAAGTGTTCGCGTATGGTAT
>CAJVPL010000939.1:0-18204 GCA_910591945.1 Ambispora gerdemannii | reverse complement strand
CGAACTTCGAACCTTTCTTGAACTCAAGCCAAAGTCCGGTTCGAGTTCGGTTCGAATTTCGAACCGAACTCGAACTCAGGCAAAAGTCCGGTTCGGTTCAGTTCATAGGAACACTAACTGCAATAATATTTTTCACTTTGCAAAATCAAAAAACACCAATTTAAATTCAATTCAATTCAATTTACAATATTTATTAATAAAGAGGATCATGCAAAAAATGTACAATATATATATATGTTGTAACAAATTCAATTCAATTCAATTGCGGATTCGGATTCAATTCAAAAATCGAAAATTACGAAAGTTGGGGTATGAAAGAATATACATATCAAGCGAGGAATGCAAGCTACATATACCTGACAACATTTGATATTATATTATTATATCTAATATAATATTTACACGAAGAAATTGATACCAAAAAAAAAAAACGAATTAGGACAAAGATTCGAGAAAAAAGAAGGGATTTTAAGAATTTGGAGAGAAAATACAAGGGAATTAGATTTAAATAAAACAACTGAGATCAAACGCATTGTTTTCCCCTATTGAAGGATATGAATGTAACACTATAAAAGAGCTTTTAAAATTTTCCCTATATCCATAATTCTTTTTTACCCAACTTTTCTCAGATAAAAAATCGTAAAATAAAATAAAATAAAAATAACCTTCGAAATAAACGGGATGTGCTTCTTCCACAAATAAATCACCAACTACCTCCATATCTAATTATACATCCACAATTAATTAAGGTCTCGAGTTTTGATGTATGTAATGGGTTAAAATAATATAATTGCGATCCGTATGTGTTTTATGGTTGATGGTGGAGGAGGATGTTGGTAATGTGTTTGTGTAAAAAGCTTTTCGGATTCATATCTTTAAACCATTTTTGCGTGTTTCGTAAGGGATAATGTTTGTGATAAAAGGAAAAAAAAAGCTTTTTTTACCCACACGTTATAGAAAATTGTCGTCAAATAATATTTAGAAATTAAATAAATATAATAGAATAGGAAAGTTGATTGAGGTAAGTGTTTTGTATGTGTTGTCTTAGTAGAAAGTAGTGATGATATGAAGAGGGATGGATTAAAGGGTTGCTTTTTAACAACACATACACATATAAATGAAAGTTGATTAATTTAAATGGTGATGGAGAACATTGGTTTCCTTCGGGTTTCGAAAGAAGAGTTTTTTACTGTTGGTGGTTAGTGATGAGGTTGCCATAATGAAGACAAAAAAAAAAGGTAAAAAATTTTTTGGCGAAATACAATTATTTTTAAAAGTACAAACTCATTGCGAGTAAAAACCAAATAGATAATAATATTAATACTAATGATAATAAATAATACAAATAAAAATAAAAATACAAAAGAACATTCACCCTCAAAAAAAAAGGTTTACGATCTTTGTTTGGCACGTGTAATATTATTATAATAATAACGATAATTGGTTTTCATTCGCCAAAGATCTTTTTTGAGAGTGTACCTTTATTTTTATCTATTATACAAAACAAAAATGTCCACAATTTTTTTTTAGATCAATCTCATCGAAAATGTCGCTTATACAACTCTTCCAACATTCGATATAGTCGCGACTTTGTGGACCACTGTTTAGCGGTTCGACTTTCCCGCTCTTGGTCAAGAACTTCTTCGATAGTCTTACGCCATAATGCTTTCTTATCTTCTAATGATGATTCGTGTTGGTTCTGTTGTAGTTGGTGCTTTCCTTCAGGTAAAGCACCAATTGTCATCGTCATGGCATTAAGATTTGAAGGAGCCACTTTACTAAGATCCGAGGATGTTCTAGATCTACCGTGATGATAAGCTTCTACAGTTTTTTCTCCTTTTAACATTTTCTCTAGTGCCACAAACAGTTCTTTTAGAAACCATTTTCTTTTCATCCCCTTTTCTACTACCATCTTTAGATGTTCGGGTCGAACTCTGACACCAGCTTCAATATATTTAATGAAAAACTCGGGTGATCCTTTTAATGGAGTTGTACCATCCACAGATGCATTATTGTTGTTATTACGACCAGAATTATTATAACTGGCATTTCTTGATCCAATAAAGCTGTTTCTTTGACTATTAGTTGATTTGGCATCTTTGTCAATAACATCACGCACGATCGCGTCAAAGCAAAGCTCGGTCACCTGATCATTTGGTCCAAATTTACTGAGTATAAATCCCATGGCTACACAACCCACACCATACCCGTAGTAACTGGCATCATTTCGATTGCACACGATACCTCCATAATGAGTATTGGAGAACAGTGTGATCAAGTTGTCCCGTATTTGATCACGGAATTCCGGGAAATAGTGGTACAGAGCCTCGATATTATCCGGTGCTCCGTTATACATATAAATAGAATGGAATTTGTCATTGATTGCTCGAATGACCACTTGATTCAGGTCGAACGGCAGTGAATCGCGTCGTTCGATTAACGTTTCCAAAATTATATTTGGTACGTTATAGAGGCCACAATTCCGAATTAGTTCCAATGCCAATTCTTCGAGAATTCGATACTTGTATGAGAACAAGTTATCCAATGGTTTTTTAAGATGCTGGGGGGTGGGCTTGTTATATATGAGCTTTTCGATAATGGTCGGAACTATATTGACAAACTCATAATGATCGAATTTCGATAGGTCGTATAGTGCCATGTCTAATAATTGTTGATCTCCAAGACGTGTGGTTGTGACAAAGGTATCCGAGATAGCAGCATAACAGTACTGGAGAGGTAGAGGCACCACTTGGTACCGATTTACTAGTTCTTTTATATAATCACGATTAGAGTCACTAGTATTGTTTGGTTGGTCAACAAGATCGAAGTCTACTCCACTCAACAAAGAGACGCAAATCCTGAACTGTTCCCAATCATCCATTGCGTCCTTTGCCCATAGGTTATCGCCATATAGCTCATACGCTTTATTTAAAAAGACCAAGTAAGTTCCAAAGGATAACTTACTTGTCCAACAGCACCTAAAATATTCGTTGGGTTGCCGCTCAAGATAGTCTTTCACCAGTCGCTGTGCCAGATTTCGCGACACTATAGCACCCGACGATATCAATGCCTCGGCTGTTGCTTTGTTGACTATTTTAGCATGATTTTTTATTGAATAAAAGATGGCCAACCTTGGGCCATATTTTCGCAGGAAGTAGTCTGCTCTTGCGTGAGGGTCTTTGGTAATGTAGTGGAGCTTTCGACAAGAAAGCGAAAATGCTTGTGGTCTATCAAGAAAAGTGAAGATTTTCAGTAGTAATTCCGTTGCTAGGTGGTCTAATTGTGTAGGCATTATATACGTATATATGTATCGGTGAATTGAAGCTGCAAAGAAAAGTGGTTATTTGAGTGCGTGAGGTCGAATGGTTAGAAAATGGTCAATAATAAGGAAGGAAAACCAATAATAATAGAGGTCCCGAGGTCGTTAGCGAAAAAAAGTTAACAAAAGACAGAATTTACACTCGCAAGCGAAAGGAGGAAAGCGAGAGGAGGATGGAATAAAGGGAATAATCTGAGGATTATCGGGAAAGATTGTATAAATAAAAGAAAAAGAAGAGAAGCAACCCAGTTTACCAGATTTTTTTTGATTAGCCCCTTTTGAGTATGTCGTTAGCTCGGGCGTGTGTATGTATTTTTTTTTGGTTACTATAGATGTTTGATTGACAATGGAATGGATTTTTTTTCTTATATCAGCAACAACAGCAGCAGTAAAAGTTTTTATGCAAGTAGACTCTATCTACTCTAAATGTGCAATTGCTGTGTATATGTTTGTTGTAGTATAATTCGCAATTGTCACGTAAAGAATGGGAATGAGATATTATTGGTTCGGGAGAGAACAAAAAAAGTTATTAAAAAAAGCGTTACTCCGATCATTTTTCTATTTTATTTTTATTTTGTTCGATATCGGAGAGATACAACAGTAATCAGCAACAGCTAAATATGTAGTGTAAAATGTAATGTATGATGTACAAACCAAATTCGCCGGCGTGTAACTAATTAATTAGTTTTTTCCGACAACTCATATCGATATCTAATTAATTATTATTATTATCGAATAAAAAGGAAAAATTTAAAATGATTACGTTCAAAATTACGTATATACGAAGAAAGTGTATGTAAAATATTTCGTGTATTTCCATATTACGCACTCTGCATACCTATACATGTCAATCATCCTGGTACGTGTACATGTAATAATGGTGGTTGTTGGATGTTCCATGTTAAATGGTGCTATTATTACTTCATTTTATAAGTACTCCTGCTTCTTGTTACCTTACTTTTATGAATAATGGAATGATGCTTTATTAATTCTGTCAAAGACGATTTACTTTGATGTGAGTTTTTGGTTACCAGAGCTATGGTCTTTCTGCTACTATTAATAAAAGATTGTTTATATTAAAGCATGCAATTATATAATCGATTGAGGGGAAGTAGATAGTACTGTACTGTTTGTTTTTCTTTTGTGTAATTTATTATACGTCAAGCAAAATTCCAGCTTTTTTAGCGTAGTAGTTATACTGATTGTATTAAAGAAGAGGTACAGTATTCTCTAATTGAATTGATTAGGGGATTACAGTTATGGCCAAGGCGTTAAAGCATTATTATTACTTTACTAACTTATTTTTTATGTGCATTAAGAATCGGTGGCATAGAAATAAATTATTTTACTCGAACCATCAACTATATAAAAAATACTAATTATTAAAAAATATATTTCTTTATCTCATTGTACTAATAATGAAATTTGTGATAAAATTGCAATATATTACTATCTTTTTAATTATAGTCAAATAGTGTATAAATTTTCTTTTACTCACAATAAATTATATAAATATTATGAAAACATCAAACACATTTTGAATAAATCAATAACTAATGTTAATAAATCTCTTTATAGTTACCTTTCTCGGAAAAATCAAATTGGATGATAACGATAAGAAATGTGATTATAAAGTAAGACAGTAAAGGTACACTTGAATGAATAATATAAAAGAGATTTGACAAATCCTTTATTAATAATAGAGTCCATTTTAACGAAGAATTTACATTAACGAAGTTTTTCGTTGGACGGGACTCTTCGTTCCGTGTAATATTTGGATCGCAAGAAGTATATGTGAACGTGAATACAAGTGTTCTGTATGGTGTTGGATTAATCGCGTGTGGCGCAGATTTGATAGCATTTATTTATGGACAAAGGTAACCTAACATAGTGACTATAAAGGACCAATCAATAAGGTTTGTTTTTTAGTTTGCTGCAGGAACACGAAAAATATTATTCCCTCATTGACAATAATATTTAGCAATAACCTAAGCCAGCAAAAAATAATGGTTTTTAAATATTTTTTGCGCGGGAACACTAATTTTAATAAAACCGGCCTATGTGATTTATAATTTCTTCGACGAAGGATGAATGGTCAATGCACGATCGTTGGAACTTAAACCATTCACTCTAGAATCTGCTTCTTGATTATTAAGTGTTAGTGTTAGTGAGTTTTTTTTTTCGAAGCTAAAGCTGTCGCGTCTATCAATTACTCTGATCGCTAGGCAACATAAAAAGCTTTTAAGTTATCACCAAACCCTCTCACATCACACGCTTTTCACATAGACGCACTTTCGATTATGCGCATACTACTTTATTTGTCAAAATCAGATCTCATACACATATAAACAAACAATATCTATGCAAGTTAGAGTAACATATTAAGGGGTGTTGGTAAAGTTGGTGGCGGTGGTGATAACGACATGTCAAAGAAAACTTGAATTTAACAATTACTATTAATTCATTCATGCTAAATATGGCAAGAGCTCCTGATTTCAATGTATGAACCATTATTTTTTTAAAAGCTATGCTATGTCTCGTGTCCCCCATACATTTGTATATCGATATCTTTTTCTTTCTTGCCTTTACGTAGAACTTTGATCCGGTGATCATTACCTTTTTTCGTTTATGTGAATATGTGCATTTTAGTGCATATCGATATCCCTTGTTTTAAATAACTACCGTAAAATACCATTTAAGGTACCGGGGTAAGTACTGCACAACATCACTTGCAAAAGTCAGAGGGGTACTTTTAAACGGCGTTTTACGGTAATTTGCAGCCTGTATTTAAAATTGACAGTCCGACTTTGATATATAGGAAAAATTCTACCGCGACTCCCTTGACCCCCCCCCGGGTACGAATCAAAGTTTGCTGTAGTATTCCAGATTCTAATTGAAAATAATTGCTATGGAAAGTTAATTTTTTATTCATACAATGACCTTTGCGTACTAACTAAACTTTTTCATCATATTGGTTTCTATACTAAAATTTTGAACACAAACAGGTTTGAAAGATAATCCAAATTTAAATATTTCTCGCGAATTTTGAACAAAAATTTAACCATAATGCCAGTTTTCAACATACTTCATGCTGATAATAAATCATGTTTATTGAATCCCAATTCAGATACTATTAAATTTTCAGAAAGTTTTATACATTAATTCACGAGATATGATGTAAAATGTAAAAATCACACATCTGTATAATTTCAAAAAAAATTACATTTTACATCATATCTCGTGAATTAATGATAGTATCCAAATTGGAATCTAATAAACAATATTGAAACCTGGCATTTTGATTCATTTTTGTTCAATATTCGAAAAAAATATTTTATAAATTGAATTATCGTTATAGAAACCAATACAGGTTTAGTTAGATCATTGTATGAATAAAAATTAACTTTTTACAGCATCATATTTATTCAATTATTTTAATTAAAGTTAATACAAAATGATTGCCTAAAATTTAGGCTGTTCAGATTTAGGATTGAATGACACTTGGAATACAACATCAATATACTTTTCTTTTATAAATTTTAAATTCAGATCACAACTGATTTTTTTATTGATCTTTGATATGACAAACAAATTAAAAATATTTTTGAATTATAAAGCATGCTTTTTGTAATATAACGAACAATTTTATTTAAAACAAAAAATAGAATATTATTATTTTAATATACTATAGAAATTTAAACTTTAATTTAGTTCGATTTTTTTAATAAAATCAATTATTTTTTGCAAAATAAATAAATTAAGATTCATAATGCAATTTTTTAAAAATTTTAATGACTAAATTAATGATCTTGAAATTAAGAGTTTGTTATATTAACTTGCATATATAAAATCAATTATTTTTTATAACAGATTTGTTAAGTATAAAGTATAATAATAAATTTTGTAAAATAATCTTAATTAAATTTGGTTTTTAAATTATAAAAAATATGTTTAAATTATCAAGAAATTTAATTAAATTTTTATTATATTATTTATTATATTAAAATTTCAAGTATAATTAATTTTTTTTGTAAATATAATTATAAAGAAATTTTATTATAGCTAATTCTTGAAAAAATATAATTATAATATAATATATATAGTAATAATGCAGTACAAAAAAATTTATTAATAAATATAATAAAAATGTGAGAAATATAAGTCTTTTCTTTATATAAAAGTTTTTAATTTTATTAATAAATATTTTATTTTTACATTAAAATGAAGATAATATTATATATTTTGACATATATTTTTTTTAGATTTTTTAGATTTAATTTGACAAAGTTGTTTTAATTGTATATAAAGTTAATAATTTTTTAATAATAAAAATATATAAAAATATAAAAATATATAAAAAAGTATTGACTTTATATGCAATTAGAACAACTTTGTCAGATTAAATCTAAATAATATGTTAAAATATGTAATATTATTTTTATTTTGATATAAAACTAATATTTATTAGTAAAATTAAAAACTTTTATATAAAGAAAAAACTCATATTTTTTATATTTATTAATAAATTTTTTTGTATTATATTATTTTTAATTATTATTATATATAAAATTTTATAACATATTTTTTTATAATTACAAGATTAATTATATAATTTATATTAGTTATAATAATAATAATAAATATAATATAATAATTAACAAAATTATAAATATAAAAGTTTTTAATTTAATTAATAAATATTTTTTATTTTTATATCAAAAAAAAATTATAATTTATATTTTATTATATATTTTTTCTTGATTTTTTAGATTTAATTTGACAAAGTTATTTTAATTGCAAAATTATTTTAATTATATAATTATTATAAAAATTTTTTATAATTAAAATATAAATTTAATTATAAAAATTTTTATAACAACTTTGTAATTAGATTAACTTTATCAGGTTAAATTTAAAAAATCCAGAAAAATATATGTTAAAATATAAATTATAATCTTTATTTTAAATATAAAAATATTTATATAGGCAAAAATTTCAATTTTTATAATGTTTTATTAATAAAATTACATGTGCAATTTTATAATTTTTTGTTAATTGCTTAATTTTATTAAATATTATTTTCAAAAAAATAACAATATTAGCAAGTAAAATAATAATATTAGCAAGCAAAACTAGCAATATTAGCAAATAAAACTAGTAATATTAGCAAGTAAATCTAGTAATATTAGCAAGCAAAGCTAGTAATATTAATAAGCAAACCCAGTAATATTAGTAAAGAGAGATCTCGAAACTGATGACATAGTTTAGGAACATAGTTAAAACTAGTTTAGGTTATAGTTATGTCCCTTCAGGATAGTTTAGGGATCCATCTTTAAATATTAGTAAGCTAAAGTAGCAATCTTAGTAAATAATAATAATAATTATAAAAAATTATCAATTAAGTTAAACTATTCTCTGAGTTCATACTTAACCATAACTCTAACCATACCATACCAAAATGCTCAATCATACCATACTTAAATAGATATCACTCTCTTAAAAGTGAGACATGGAAGATTATTGACTGTATATCGATATTGATTTTTAGAAAAATTAATCTGGTACACAGTGTTATTATATTCAATGAATTCGAATTTATTTATAAATAATGAACAATAACCGCTGATCACATACAAGCAACAATACTTTTACATGTTTCCTAGTTATTTGTTTTCTGCTGCGCCGCTTTAAGCTTTTTAATCATCGAAGCAATCTTAAACGCCTTACCCGGCTGATCTCTCAAATAATACAATTTCGCACGTCGATACCCTTCACCCCTGGCTAAAATCTTTATACTCTTAATCATTGGCGAAAATGCAGCAAATCGCTGCTCGACACCAACTTTTAAAATCACGTTCCGCAACGTAAAACTGGTCTCTATCCCGCGCCGTCTAATCGCAATACAGATACCGGCGAACGTTGATACTGACGAGAGATTCGTGCGGTTTGTGTAGCTTTCGACGAGGAGCACGTCACCAGGAATTATTCGGTCTTTACCGGTTTTTTTTAATAGTTTTGCGTGTTCTATAGGGAATCGGGATATTTGCTCGCTGTGGATTAGTTGCATTAGGTCGGTGCCTTTTAGTGATGGATTGGGAAATTGTTTTTCGGGTACGATAATTGATGGGGGTGGTGTGTATCCTCCCGTTAAAGATGATGGTGGGGGAGAAGTTGGTGTTTTTCGTGGTGATGCTGTCCATTTTTTAGCATTCAAATTCAAACACAAAATTAGAGAGATTAAAATGATTCGTCTATTAATTAAAGAGAACAAATGATAAACAAACCATTTTTCAAACATCGAATTAATTAAATATACTTTTAGCTGTAGCCAAATATCGCTGAATGTTCATCACCTCTACATTTTTGCTTAAGATCCGTTTACGAAAAATGTCCTTGGATATCATTAAACCACGACGAAGCATATTTTGGCAACTTTTTTTGATTTATCTCGCAGCCAGTAATATTTTTTATGATCTGACCAATTAAATTTGCAGTTGTGGATTATTGGGCAACATTAACGCGCGTTTTTTCGCGTCGCCCTAAATCTTTTAAATTTAAACCAATTCCGAATGAAACGTCAAAAATGACGGAAGAAATTACACAAAACTTTGTCGAAGTGAATTCGCCATTCACCTACAAACAAGTGTTGGAGGATAGAAAAGTTGCTTGCGATTTTATCGAATGGGCATTATTAAAGTACCGTGTGTTGTGCAATAATATTACGTTATACATTGATTCTGAATTATGTGATTTCTTCTAATACGAATAAAGAATAGACCGTCGTCTTCAAGATTTTCCGGTACTTGGGAAAACACATGGCAATAATAATCGTAACGTAAATAGGCCTAAAAGTTCGTGAGTTCTTTTTCTACTATATGATTGATACCATGCATTAATAATTATCGGATTAAAATAACAAATACATTTAAAAAATAAACCAGTTCTAGCGCAAAGAGCTTCTATTCTTGGACTATGTGAAGCCACGGATTCAGATCTAATTGAGGTAAAATCATTGTTTTATTATCATGTACTTGTGTGATTCGTTCGTTACCGCCAAAAGCTAAATTGTATAAAATAATAAAAAGGGAAAAGCATCCCATACTCGCACAATCTGTTTCTACACAACGCTATTGAGCATGATCAAGTATATGCCTTGTGTTTGTGACGATGAGTCTAAAGTGTCTAATGAAAGGTAATGTTTCATTTGTATTATGTAGGTGTATTCTTATTATCAATCTCAGTCTCTCATAACAATAGTAATCTGGATGAGATCACAAAGTCATCTACACTACTTGATGGTCTCCCGTCAAATCCTAGTGCATTAACTCTGATATTGTCAAACGAGTATGATTTGTTTCCGAAAGACATCGCGCTGCTGTTGAGCGGTGGTGGTAGGTCAAAAGGAGGAAATACCCAAAATAAAAAGTCAGTACACATAATAATTCAAATTGCAAAAATTATATATATGAGTAATTTTTCTTGATCAAAATACAAATTATCTTGAATTTAACAGCAAAGTGGATATTTTAAACCAGTTACAATCACTCAAAGAACAGAGAATGAAAGAGGTTCAACACATTGAATATGAACTGAGTAATCTCAAAGAAAATGTTAGTCACCAACAGAATATAAATTTCTTAGTTGCATTAAGGTTCATAATAATTTTAAATTTCGTTCCATTTCATGTGAAAAATTACAGGATCAAAATATGTACGAGTTTGAAGAAGAGAAAGGTAAAAACAAGGAATCACTCGCTCGATTTGCAACGGTTGCTGGTGATCTCAAGCAACAGTTAATGAGATTCGGTGAAATTTACGATAAAGAAATTGCACCCTGGGTAAAAAATAACAAGGACACGCGGGAGAAAAGCAGTACAATTGGTAATACATTGAAATGATTATACATGTTTGGTAGTTTTGATTATTATTAATCATCATTCATCTTTTAATAGGTCCAAGTGCAAGAAGATCCAATATCGAAATCAAGAGATTACGGAGTGTAAGTGAAAAAGAATTTTTAATTTTAATACATATATGGTGTAATTAACAATTCCGATGATTGATGATATTTATTTGTAATAGTATCTTGATGACTTGCAAACAATCCATACCTCATACGAGAATATTGTTTCAAATATTCCTGATATTGTTGCGGCGAGACCTCTATCGCCTCCAAACAGCAATAATACGAGGGAAATACAAGAATCGATAAAAATTAACCCGATAAATATTGTGAATGCTAAAGGTGAGACTGGACTAGAAGCTATCACTAAATTAGAAACCATTGAAAAAGTACTGCGCACTGGAATTGTAAGGCGAGAAAGGAGCGGGTGAAAAAACTAAATTGAAATGTAAATAATATTTCCGTTAACACGTTTCGAAAATGGGATTCTTCTAATTATTACTCAAAGGAGAGCAAACAGGAAGCTTAAACATCTTTGCATAATTGGTGAGTTGAGAATCATCAGTTACCAAAACGACATCTTCGATTTTGGCAACTCGATAATAATAAATAACACAACTCAAAAGAGGGCGATAATTCTTTGGCACATCCATTACTTCAAGGTTTCCTCCATTACTTTGATGATTATTATGCTTATTATTATTAGGTTCCAATGATTGTTCATCATTATTATTTTCTGTGTCCTCTTCAATGTTTTCGTAATAGTATTCGGCGACTTTATCCCAAGGTGTAATCTTTTCATTAACTTTCTGAGCACGAATGAAAAAGTGAGACCCGTAATACTGTTGATGGGGTTGTTCATCATTGGGGATATCTTGACGTTTCTGAAATTGTTGATCAAGAAATCGGATTGCCTCACGTGCACGGGCATTTTCTTGATTATCGCCTTTCTTTATTGAATCTAACGAATCGATTACTATCATCGAAAAAATAGAAAATCGGATAAAATCGGGATAAAATATTGCCTGCTTAATAAAAAGTGTGAAATTTAATTTTATTACCTTCTAAAGGAATAACCACATTACATTTAGCTTCAGATGTCCATTTTCGCACCAATTTCAAGTGATTCAATACAACCGTGATATCAATTACGCATTGTTTTGTGGGTAACTTTTGTTTAACAGGCGATGAAGGTTTTGAGATGACACGTACAGGAACAACCATCTTTTGAAGGTTTTGTTCTAGTGAGGTCACTTGCTCTTGAAGGCGTCGTTCAGCCATCAATTGCATAACACGTCGACGCTCTTTTTTCTATAAACATAATGTTTCGATAAAATACAAGATAATTTCATTTTAAATTTTTTTATTGCCTCTGCTTACCTTGGCCTCCTCGTCAACAAAAGCAAATTGTCCCATCTTTTCGTTAAACTCTAATATTTCAAAAGACTGATAATTACAAAGAAAATACTTTTGTCAAAAGAAAGTAAATAATATAAATCATATAATTCTTTTTCCTTTCACCTTCGATTCAGTCAATCTTTTCACAAAATTATATAGTCTAGCCATTCGCGTCCTAAATGGATCATTAACTGCACCAATATTGAACCGCAGATTCTGCTGCAACGGTCGTAACGGGATAATTCCAAGAAACTCCAAATCTTCCGGCAGCGAATATAGTGCGAATTCGTTGAGATGATGATTGGTTATATCGCCCAAGATTTTTTGGAGTCGGGAATGATTAAGTGTTTTGGCTAATGATTTGGCAAAATCCGTGAGATTCTAATCGAAAATATTCACGGATTTTTTGTTGGTTTAGTTAGTATTTGAATGTGTAATCAAAAAAGAAATAATAATAGTATTCCGAATTACCGTCAGAAGCTGAGAAACCAACATATCACCCTCTTTTTCCACACTCTTTGAAAAAGTATAAAATTGTAAAAAAGACTCGAACGATAACCCAAGATACTCGCACCAAAGAATCACGGCGGGTAAGCACTCTGTCATCGAGTTCTGTAAGGAACATTCATTTTCTCCATTTACTAAATTCATCAAAGCGTTATACAAATGATCCAAAACATGAATAGAAAAGCCTATTCCTATACTAATGATTGCGATTTGTGCATGACGTAACTCGATAATACGATCTGGAACTGAGTATTCCAAAATAGAAATTTATCTTTAGAAAAAAAAGCATCATTTCAAATTGTAGTTGAAGTATAGCCAGCTTGCTTACCTGCTCCATTTCGATAATCCCAATATGTAAATATTAGAATAAGAATAATTTTCTTTAAGATTATGCCTAAATTAGAATTACTGTCTGACGGCGAATTAATTAAATGTTCGAAACGATCCTTTAATTCCGCGATCTCTGCAGCCTTTTGCTTAAGACTAAAAAACGTAGTTAATCGAATGTTTCAGAAGATAAAAGAATGAACCATTTTTGAAAATTTAATACCCAACAATGTCCTCATCTAAAAGTAGACGATGAATTGACAAGAAACGTCTCGTGAATTCGTCTACTTCAGGTCTACAGATTATTAGAAAATAAATATTAGCACACACAGACCAAATACCATTAAATGCACACAAATAAGTAAATACAGACAAAGGGGAAATAGTAACGCGTGTGTTTTCTGATTGTTGGAATTTGGTGTAAAAGGTTTTAAGATTATCTGCGGCGATAGGAGAAGGTTGTTTTGTTGCAAGACTATAAAAAATAAATATTATATTAATTGACGTTGTAGATCAATAAAATATATTTTTGATATAAAGTAGAGCATAGTACCTAAGTGAATACCAATAAACAACGTCCAAATCTTTGTTACTATAAGCAGCCAAAACAGCTAATTGACCTTGGGCTTTTCCTGAACAATTTATTTATTAAAGAATAAATAAACCATATTTTTTATTAAGCAATTTAATAGTTTTAAAAATCATCGTTACCATAATTGCAACCAATTCGTGCTGCTTTGATATAAAACTGTCGAGCAAATTCCCAGCGTCGTTCACCCGCTGCTGCAATAACATTCTCACGATATCGGGCAAAGTCACCAAGATAAATAAGACAACGTTGAATACATTCAGCTGCAAGCTCTTGTTTGCGGATCTTTGAGATAGTCGGCGAGGAGGGAGAGCGATTTTTGATTTCTCCGTTAGTTGCTTTTTTAAACAGGTCTTTTTATTTTTATAGTGGATTAGAGTTATTGGAGGAGTATTTTATACATACAAACCAAATTTGAAAATGTTCATTTTTACCAATTCCAATTCGATCTAAATCGATATTTTCCCGAATCTTTAAATTATTTATAAGAGTGTGATAAAAGCCAGTTCCTAAGTCAAGGTAACGACATAATTCAAGGTATGCCGCTTGGTGATCATCCGATATCTTCTCAGATTTTATCTTTTAAAAAAGACAATACATTAAAACATCAGAAAACATTAAAATTCGAAATGTTTGAAGAGAAGAAAGGAGCATATATAATACTTTTCGCAGTTTTTGCCGAAGTTCTTCGACGTGACCATAGAAAATATTTCTCCAGAGTTTCTCTTCGATGTTGTTCTCGATGGCGAACTTTAGATCGGTCAAGAGAATGTCTTCGTACACGTCTTTCAGACTTTTATCGGTGTTGTTTAGTTACGAGTAGTAATTAATTAATTTATTTTAATTGTATATGAGAAATTAAATTGAACTCATGGATGCGATATTTTTTGTAAAGCGATATCTTGGCATAAATACCTATGACGCAAAAACTCTGCTTCTTGTTCTGATTCCGCGGCTGATTCCGCGCTTTTTGCTCGTCTTTTAAGTAGCTCTTGTTTCTTGAATTCTTTTTCAAGTTCAGTAGCTTCACTTTTTTGTAATGTATTGACGAAATTTTAATTAATACTTGCAAGATCATTATGTGTTCACTTGAATAAATGACCTTTTTATTAATTTTATGCTTTTTCCTTTCGATCATTAATACAAGCTTATGATATAATGACTCACGTTAATAATTCTTTTAACCTTTTCCTTTCTTCGTTAACATTGGTTGACATTGTAAAGGCATTGGTACATCACTGTCCTCTCAAGGAAACGTTTTGAAAGTGTAAGACGGCAGTAACAGCAACAGCAGCAATCCAAGTAATAGTAATGGTGGTACTAGCGTCTAGTTTAGAATATCTAGTTGAAAACAAGAAAATTTCTCACGATTTGACTTCTCTGATGTTCGCTTTCACGTGACACCAACCAGGTAATTTCACGTGATATAAGATCCGAGAGAAAGATTATATGTAAAATTGTCTCCGACATTTTTATTAGTATTTCAAGTTAGATTTGAACATTTATTTTTCCTATTTTTTGTATTTTTATTTTTTATATTGAATTTATTTTGTCAAATTGATCAAAAAATTTATGTTTTCTTATTGATTTGTATTATTCTGAATATTTATTTTTGGAATTGATAAATAAACTAATTAATTAAAAATTTTATTTAATTATTATTGATATTATTAAAATTGATTTTTCAAGATTATTTTTATTTAAAGACTTTTATTTTATTTTGAATATCATTAAAAAATATTATATATTTATTAAAGAATTATTATAATTAAAAAAAGATTATTATTAAAATTTGATATTTTGCAAAAATAATTATTTCAAATGATTATTTTAAATAATCATTTTGTTTTATAAATTATTTATAAATAAATCAGAATATTAATTGTTTTATTTTGTTAATTTTTTTTGTTTTTTGTATTTATCTTTTTTGTAACTTACTTATATACTAATATAATCATTTTAGTTAAATTTATATTATAAAAAAATATATATTTTAACTTTTTGTATAATCACAATTATTATTTATTTTGTGAATATTTTTATTTATAGATTATAAATTAATAATAATATAATCTATATAAATTATATAATAATAATAAAAAAATATAACACTTGAACTAAATGTTTTAAATATATTTATTTAGATAAATTTATAATAAAATTTATTTTTAATTAATAAATATATTAATAGAATTTATTTAATAATTTAAATTCTAATTTTATTAATTTCAATATTAAAATATTATAATATTTTTAAAAAAATTAGTGTTGTATTATTTTGATAAAGCAACAGATCATTATTTATAACTATACAAAAATTATAAGAATTTTATTTTTAATTAATTATATATTTCTTTATATTTTATATTGCAATTATTTAATGAGAAAAAAATAATACAACTTCAAATAAACAAGTTCAAATAATTCTCTTTCTCTAAAAAGATTACTTCACATAAGAGATAACTAGAGTCTGTAATATTAGTAATTTCACTATCTTCTGTATTAATAAAAAGTGATAAAAAAATTATTCTTTTAATAATACAAGTATTTCCAGTTATCTATTTGTTTTAAGTAAATTAATACAAAGAAAAATTGTTAATCTAATTATTTTTCATAAATATTTAACTGTTATTAAAGTAAAAAAATCTTCAGATAAATTATAATATTAATGTTTCAATATCTACAATTTGTTATATATTTTAAAATTATAAATTGATAATAAAAATAAAAAAAAGAAGCTCTATTTGAATAATAATCATAAAAAATACCAGCTAATATTCATAAAAAATCATGTTGATTGGATCATTGAAGACTAATTCAAAATAATTTGATTTAATAAGTTCAAATTCAAAGTTTTTGAATCAGACTAAAGATAATGTAGTAACTGTTATATATAATAATAAATAAAGTATTATTTAGTTACAATATATTGCAACAGATAATAAATAAATATTATATACTTGCTATACTATCTCTAAATTAGATGGTATCCAATATTACTGAAAGTAATCAGATGAATTACTAAAAAGCTTATATATTAAATTTTTGAAGTAAGAAAATTATAGTATGAGATTGTTTCTATTCACATGATATTGAATTTCTATATTAAATTAATGAGATAATGAATAAAGAATTATATCAAGAAATTTTGTCTGATAAATTAATGCAGATATTAGAATAATATGATTTAGATATTAATAATATTATTTTTTAATAGAATAATAATTTTAAGCATACAGTGAATTCAATGAAATAATGATTTATTGATAATAATATTAATATTATGAATTAATCACTCCAATTCTCAAATCTTAATCCAATTAAATATCTATAATAACAAGTTGATGTTGTCACGATTTGATTTTTAGAACTCTTTTTAATGTTATTATTAATTATAACTTTAATTAATCATCTATTTGTATTTTTAATTATTGATTTTGATCCAATTACTTTAGGATCAATATGCAATATGTCTTCTTTTATTTTAATAAATAAAATAGATATTATTACTACTAATAAATATTTTCTTTGTATTTACTTAGTATATAAATAGTCTTATAATAATATAGTACTGATATTTTATAGTAATTTGATTGAATATTCAGTAGTGCATAATAAATATTATTATTATAATAATATATTATTTAATTAAATTTTGTATATTAATAATAAAGATAATCAAATAATAGATATTTTATTAAAAATATTTTATTTAAGTTATTAATTGAATTAATTACTATAACTTACTTTTTTATAGCTACAAGACCAGTTATATTTATATCTAATATTTTTATAATTAAATTATTATAATATAAAATATATTATATATATTAGATAAATATAATATAGTAAATAATATTGACATATTTGATAACTCTGCTATCTCTGTTATCTTTACAATTTATATTTATACAAATTATACAAATCATGCAGATTATGAAAATTATAAAAATTATAAAAATTATAAAATTATAAAATAATAATAATAAATAATAAATAATAAATCACATGTAAAATTATATGTACAAGTTACATATAGAAATTACATGTTAAAATTATATATTATATATAAAAGTCATAATTTTAATTTGTTCAATAAGAATATAATAAATTAAATAATTAAATAATAAATAATTAAATTAAATAAATTTAATTATTAAAA